>VMBQ01001698.1:92213-137947 GCA_007657795.1 Dreissena rostriformis
TGTCCGGAGCCATATCTTGGAAGTGCTTTGGCGGATTTCATTGAAACTTGGTATGAGTATATATATGGATAAGACGATGATGCACGCCAAATGGCATTGTACAACATCTGTTAATAACGGAGTTATAGCCCTTTGTATCTTGAAAAAATGCTTTTTACTATAGGCACTTTTGTGTCCGGAGCCATATCTTGGAAGTGCTTTGGCGGATTTCATTGAAACTTGGTATGAGTATATATATGGATAAGACGATGATGCACGCCAAATGGCATTGTACAACATCTGTTAATAACGGAGTTATAGCCCTTTGTATCTTGAAAAAATGCTTTTTACTATAGGCACTTTTGTGTCCGGAGCCATATCTTGGAAGTGCTTTGGCGGATTTCATTGAAACCTGGTATGGGTATATATATAGATAAGAGGATGATGCACGCCAAATGGCATTGTACACCATCTGTTAATAACGGAGTTATAGCCCTTTGTATCTTGAAAAAATACTTTTTACAATAGGCACTTTTGTGTCCGGAGCCATATCTTGGAAGTGCTTTGGCGGATTTCATTGAAACTTGGTATTAGTATATATATGCATAGGAGGATGATGCACACCAAATGGCATTATACACCACCGGTTAATAATGGAGTTATGGCCCTTTGTATCTTGAAAAAATGCTTTTTTCTTTGACAAAGCTCTAGTTAGGCGGGTTTTTACTATAGGCACTTTTGTGTCCGGAGCCATATCTTGGAAGTGCTTTTGCGGATTTCATTGAAACTTGGTATGAGTATATATATGCATTAGATAATGATGCACGCCAAATGGCATTGTACACCACCGGTTAATAACGGAGTTATGGCCCTTTGTATCTTGAAAACATGCTTTTTTCTGTGACAAAGCTCTAGTTAGGCGGGGGATATCAAAGCAACGAATTTGCTTGTTCTTTATTAAATTTAAACATTGAAATACAATCTTACTGACCCATGTCCTGTGTTATCTGGTCATGTGAGTGTATATCATGTGACTGACCCATGTCCGGGTTTATCTGGTCATGTGAGTGTTTATCATGTGACTGACCCATGTCCTGGCTTATCTGGTCATGTGAGTGTTTATCATGTGCTACTTTATATGTCACAAGTACCCATATCATATCAATATCAATGGGCTAATAAGCAAACGCATTAAATTATTTACATTATGATATGGTTTAATTGTTTATAGGACACCATGTATAAGCTGATAAATTTGAATAGGCTCATTAATCATCAATTCATCTGCACAAAAACAGTTTTGAGTCCTTGCAAGAGTAAAGACTTCATGTAACTAAATAACTTTAAAAAGTTAAAATGCAGATGTAGATTAACAACAAAATTTAGTAAAATAAACACACAAACTGAAATTTAGGGTTGTAAATATAATGAGAAACGCACATACTGCTGATGGGGATACCACTCTGTGCGTGAGTGTTGCCTTAACCTTTTTTAAACAACTACTACTCCTGAACCATCGGGCAGATTTTAATGAAACTTCACAGAAATGATCCTAAGGTGATTCTTGTTCAAAGTTGTAAGCTCACCGTAGCACATAGTGTGAGTTGCGTTCTAGACGTAGTCCATTGATTTTGGCGAAGTTATTGGAGGGGGGGTTATGGAATTCTTTCCGATATTGAGCTAATTTTTGGTATGTGAGTTTACCTACATGACAAACAGATGAAGTGTGACTTTTGTTCTGGTCCATTGATTTTTGGCGAAGTTGTGGGCCTTGGACTTTAAAATTTTCTGTTTTCCAGAGTTTTTAGCTCACCTGATTGCTCAGGTGAGCTTTTGGGATCGGTCTTTGTCCGTCGTCTGTCCGTCCGTCCGTCGTCCGTCCGTCGTCCGTCCGTCCGTTAACATTTTTTTGTAAACACTCTAGAGGCCACATTTCTTGTCCGATCTTCATGAAACATGGTCAGAAGATTTTTCCCAATGATACATCGATCGAGTTCGAAACTGGGTCATGCTGGATCAAAAACTAGGTAAAAAAAATAAAACCTTGTAAACACTGTAGAAGTCACATTTCATGCCCAATCTTCATGTAACTTTGTCAAAATATTCATCTTAATGATATGTTGGTTGAGTTTAAAATTGGTTCCGGTCCGTTGAAAAACATGGCCGCCAGTGGGTGGAGCAGTTTTCCTTATTTGGCTATAGAGAAACCTTGTAAACACTCTAGAGGCCACATTNCCATTGATTTTTGGCGAAGAAATGGGCCTTGGACTTATAAATTTACTCTATTATAACCGTTTTCTGGAGTTTTTTTTACGAAACTCTTTCAGATATTTAGCTGATTTTTGGTATGTGAGTCTTCCTACATGACTTAAAGATGAAGTGGTAGTTTCATTCCGGTCCATTGATTTTTGGCCGAGTTATAGGCCTTGGACTTAGAAATTTTCTCAATAATAACCGTTTTGCATATTGTCTATTTTTGGGCCGGTGGCCTTTATTTACTTAAATAAAATTGTTTGAGTTTAAGTTATGGACCATAACTCTTGCTTTCATAATTTCACAGGTGTGGCCCTCGTAAATTTTCACGCTGAAATTTTGTCCTGGGAATACATTGACTATACAATATGCTCAGTGTAATTATCCTAAGGGGTAATAAATAATAATTAATCCTCTGATTATACTCCCTTTATTAACGTTTCGGCATTGGGCCTTTATCAAAACTATTGAAAAAATATGTTAACTACATTTTTATGTCTTTTAACAACACATTTCAAATAATAAAGTAAATGTTTTTAAACGTCAAAAGCATTGTACATGATGACGCCATATATATATAAAATGGCGCCAAAAATTGTAAAAATACGCCAAAAATATGAGGTACCAAGATGAATCTTGATAAGTAGAAAGCTTGCATCGTTTGGAAACCAGGGCCCGTATTCACCAAACAATTATTAGACTTAAGTCTAAGAATAAAGAATATTATTTAAATTGGAATATTCAAGAATTGCTTAAATTTTGAATCAAACTGGGTAAAAACCATCTTTATCTACATATTTCTTTTTGTAGAACATTCTCTTAATGAAATAATCACCAGTGGAAGCCTGTATATTTTCAAACGCTGTACATATATTTCTTGATTCTAAGTCTATTCTTTATTCTTAAGTCCAAGAAAAGGTTGGTGAATATGGGCCCAGTTCTTGATACTGAAGCGCCGATGCCCTCAGACAAACTGGCATGTAGGGGTATTTAACACTTTGCATGCTGGGAAATTTGTCGTCTGCTAAATTGTCGTCTGCTGAATTTCTAAAATTAGCATTTTCTTCGATTTTTTTCAAAGACCACTATCATAATAGCAAACAGTTTGGATCCTGATGAGACGCCACGTTCTGTGGCGTCTCATCTGGATCCAAACTGTTTGCAAAGGCCTTCAAAATTCGGTTCCAGCACTGAAAGGGTTAAAATGTGGCAGGGACAGTTCTAATTGATGGTGGAAGTTCAGGACATTCTGCCCTGTCTCAAAAGATCAGCTAGAAAAATTTAATTAACAATTCTGTTGATCTTGTGGATTTACTGTGGATTGTTCCTTGTTTGAAAAGTTCGATAAGGTTTGGTCGATAGTCTCTTGTGGCTAAGGTTGAAGTGAAGATGTTTGGAGCTTCTTATTTTTATGTTGATTTTGGACCTTTGGCTATTGCCATTAGAGGCTTTGTACAAACTTTTCCAATAAAGAAACATCATTCTGGATTATACAATATTTACTGCATCTTAAGCCAGATTCTTTTACAACAGTATTTTATATTATTGAATTGCTTAAACACCAAATGTCTTCTTTTACATTATAGAAAGCTTGGTCCAACTATCTATAAAATTATTCCTACAAACTGTAAGTAAAATCATAATGTAAGATGATAAACAAAACAACTGACAACCTCTAATATATAATCTTCATTTCTAATTATTACATTATTTCTTATATTTAGATATTTTTGTCATATAGTTATTAAACTGAAGATAGTTGACATTTTCCTTTGATGTGGCCTTATTGGAAAATGATAATTATTGTTAGATATCATACTCACATAAAAACAAGAGTGAACAATACCTGACACACTGAATTCATTAAAATATTAATAACATTACTTAGCATGCACATCATGAACATGATCATAAGATAATATTTATAAGCAATAAATAAACTAATTCTCTCAAACAAAATCATTCCAAAACCTTATTTCAATTTAAGTAATAAGTTATTTAGCATATAATATGTGAGCATATTTAATTTTAAGTTTCATAATGATATTCACATGGTAAAGACTGGTTTCATGAGAAATTTGTCCTAACAGTCACTGTGTCTTATATACAGTGTATACAAAACGGTAACACTGTTTTAAATGAAATTTATATATGACTGTGTAAATTATTGTAAATGGACATCATCCTACTCCAACAGTCACTGTACCTTAAACACCATAATGTTATTATTGCCCATCATTCCCACAATGAGGGAGCGTGTGTGCTTACTGTAGTAGACAGATATTGGGCGAGTCACACCATCCTTCTGTGTGACAACCTCTGCCAGTCTCTGTCTCCCATCCCTGTCTACCTGGATGATTGAGTCGGACATGCCTCCACATACCAGAACTTGTCCTGAGTCTGTCACTTGGAGGCCAGATTTTATAGGCCATATCCAGCCCAGTGCAGGGTAAGTGAATGTGGAGATCACTGTTCCATCCCTGGACAGTGTGACCATCTGTTTCCTGGCCTCGTTGATCACATATATCCTGTCTCCATCTGGACTCACTGCACAGGAGACAACTGTGGTATGGAAAACAGGGATGATCAGATGTTGTTTTCATATGGAAATTGAGGTCATGATATACAAAGTTGTAAGTCTAATGTTCTTGTTATATTATAAAGTCCAGCTTTTGTTAGGTATTTAGTTTTTATATTAAACACTTAAAACATTAATTACCATGAATGAATATTAAAACAAAATCTCTTTTGACATAAAGTACAGTAAATATCAATTTTGTGAATTTGGTATCCTGTGGTTGTTTACTTTGATTCATTGATTTTTATACGCCCGTATAAAATACGGGACGTATTATGTGAAACCCCTTGGCGGGCGGGCGGGCGGAAGGCATCACTTTGTCCGGACTCTAATTCAAATTGTATTCATCCGATCTTCACCAAACTTGGTCAGCAGTTGCATCTAGTTGATATCTAGGCCAAGTTCGAATATGGGTCATGCCGGGTCAAAAACTAGGTCATAGGGTCAATAAGTGCNTGGTTTCGGTAGATTATCAATTTTATGCCCATCTTTGATGAAGCGGGGATATATTCCTTTTGAATTCCTTGGTTTGGTCGGTAGACAAGTATTAAGGTTAGTTGTTCCATAGAGATATTTATAGAATGCTTTGATCTACAACCATGCACTTTGGTGTGATTGTTACTTGAGAGGAAAGGAAGAAGCTTATTGATTTTGAGGTCAACAAGTCAAAGGTCAAGGTCATAGGTAAGGGTATCAAGTTTAAACGTTTAAACGGTCGTGTTTCGTGTTTTGCTCAAAATACGTTAACAAAAACAGTAAACGTTTAAACGACAGTCAATATCAATATAATAAATATTGTGGTGCAAATAACGTCGCCGACTAGCCGCACGAAGTACATCGATGACCAACTGCGAAATCCGGGTACTTGCGGTAAATCCGGGCACTACCCAGTACCGAATTCGGCAGTATTTTTTTTCTAATTGGTAAGCTGATGGCACGGACATGAAGGAAACAAACAGAAAATCTTCACTTTTTTCCAAAAATCCTACAACTTGGCAACGAAACAGTGCAAATGCTGCCATCTTGAAATAGTTTAGGTGATTGATTAGCAAAGTAAAGCACTGCAGTAGCATGTTGAAAAGCAATATTTTAACCAAATTATATATTGATTACGTTTTTGCTAGCTAACTGGTTTTTCATTTTCTGCAGTCAAACGATATGCACATTGTATTTCATGTGCAAAATACATACTTTTTTTCGGAGTGTCGTTTTCGGATACAGTATTTTTCGTCGATTTTACATTATTTTCGACGTTCTTTAAATTGTTTTTATAGAAAGACGAATACACATGTGGTAATATGGATGGTGTGGTTTATAATAGTTTAATGACCCCGGTAGGGTGGCATATAGCAGTTGAACTGTCCGTCCGTCTGTCAGTCTGTGTGTCCGTCCGAAAACTTTAACGTTGGTCATAACTTTTGCAATATTGAAGATAGCAACTTGATATTTGGCATGCATGTGTATCTCATGAAGTTGCACATTTTGAGTGGTGAAAGGTCAAGGTTAAGGTCATCCTTCAAGGTCAAAGGTAAAAAAAAATGTTAAATGCATGTGTATCTCATGGAGCTGCACATTTTGAGTGGTGAAAGGTCAAGGTCATCCTTCAAGGTCAAAGGTTTTTTTTTTTTTTTAAATCAAGGCGGCCCAGTAGGGGGCATTGTGTTTCTGACAAACACATCTCTTGTTTGGTTTTAATATGACGTCATTGCGCGAATGGGATATGCACTGAATATAACTTCCGGAAATAATTACTACTTTCAGTTTGGAAATGCGTTGGTACTGATGCTTTTTAAATGGACATAAGGGATACCGTTTAAACGGTAACATTTCTTTTATTTCATTTCGTTTAAACGTTTGAAAAATCTGTAAACGTGATACCCTTAGTAATAGGGGCTTGTCAAAATAATTTGTAATCATAATTTGTAAATTGGGTATTGTGGTTACTTGGGTGAAAGGGAAGATGACTATTGATTTAAGCATACATGCCATAAATTTTCAGACCAATTTCGGGACATTGTGCACAATTTTCCGGGACTTTTGCTGATTTTCCGGGCCTTGGATACATAAAGCGATATATATAGACATATATGCATTTTTGGTACGCATTTTTTTCGCGATATCCATTAGTTAAATTACTCATGTAACTTACCTGGAATAAACAAATTTACCATCCATAAGATCGATGCACAAAAAAAATCATTATTTAAACAAGCTAATAAATTAGAATTCACATCATACATTGCTAAGTCCGAAAGCCTATCCGAAATACACTAGATCTATTTATGTCAAATTTAACATTAATACATCCGTTACTAGATACAAGCCGCGTGTTTTTCATGTTAGAATGGAGCGCGAAATTGCTTTTGTGTACATGTCACATCATCTGCAGTAAACGCGTAGGCGTATTTACGGCCGCATAAAATTTTCGTAGCGCAGAGAACCTTGAGATCATTACTTTCGTATAATAAATCTGTAACGCGTAGTTGTTGATCTTCACTGCGAACAGTACATAAACAGAAAATGTATAATACTAAAAATGCGCCTTATTGGTTATGCTTTTGTCTTTAAGATAGTATGCTTGTGTCAGCATTAAAGATCATTGTCCTCTCATTCTTTGTTATCAGTTCTTTTAAAACTGCTTCTACCTTATGGGACTGGCCAAGGCATTTTCTATACTTGATAAAACTCAGTGCTTCACTTTTGTCTTTTCTTCTTAGCCAATCTTCTTTCAAGCATGTTATATTTGTGATAGACTTGGTGCAGTTTTCAATGTCAGTTTGAATAGATGACCTCATGGTGGCTAGAAATAAGTCCAACTCCTTCTTGGTATTCTTCTCCAGTAGATCCAAAGAATCATTAATTGCCCTTTGTAAAGCATTGATTTCTTTCATAATTTTTTCATACGATTTCTCAAGAGACTTCATATTTTCCTCAAAGTCATCTTTCTTATGTATCAATTGCTGGTGTTGCATATCAACAGTTGCTGACAAGTGCTTAAAGTCTCCTTCTGATGTAGGTCTTTCACTTTGTCAGCTATAGGTACCACTTGACTGCATTTCCTGCAAAAAACAGGTGAAGAGTGATTTGTGGGTAGACGGTTTTTGGTGACGAGGATGCACTGCACTATGTGACCGTTCTGACCTGTTACCTAGATCCGTCCTAATTTCTTGGTGGTGCGCTCCAGAAATTCCGGATAAATAACAACCCTTACGGATTAAGTAGCTATTAGATAGCAGGTAACGTATTTATGATATTAAAAACACAAACATGATGTAAAGTTGTTTTTGTATGCAGCGCTCCATTAGTTTACCGATGCAACTAAGTAGGGAAATAGGGATTACATACGTGTAATCGGCTCTCTACTGCTCTACAACAGACCGTGTACCAGGTTTACATATAAAATAATATTTTTCCCCCCTCTTTAATATTTCTCTTACATATTGTCTACCCCTACCCTTTTCACACGTAAACTAAACACTGACAGTTCGACTTCTGCCCACACAGTTTACAGTAGCAACTACACACAAACGGAGAGGAATTAATATAAGTGTCATATCGACCTTGTTTTCCGATCCAAAGCACATTCATGTTTGGTATCTGAATATCTCGAATAATGTTTACATGTGTACATGTTTACATGAATTATTTGCTTGAAATAAAGTTTAAACTAAACTAAACGTACTCGATGTAAAATCAGCCAATAACTGTCTGTTTCCAACTCGTTCTGTTATTATTAATTATGAGCGAAGTTTCTCAAATTGTCAAACTTGCGCACTGGTTCATTGTTGAAAATTACACTTTTTGACTCAAAGTAAATCCTTACAAAATACAGCCTCTAGTCTGGACTGACTTGGCTTTATCTTTATTGTCATAGCATGTTCAAAGCCTCTATAACGCTCAAAATCAACAAATATTTCGAATATTTCGTAAAATGTTTCATAAAATAAAGTTACATCATAAATAATCAGTGTTCCTACTAGCAATATCCAAAATGTCAACGCTAGATGTCGTCTGGTAACATAGATTTAACAAGATACAAAATGCACTTTTTTATTTGTTTGTGGTACAATATATTCAACACATGTTCATGTACCAATTTAGTGTTCGTGTGTCGTATGAATAGATATCTTGGCAGGAAATTAAAATGGAATATATTGTGACACACAAACATAAAAAAGAGCATTTTGTATCTTGTTGAATCTATGTTACCAGTCCACATCTGGCATTGACATTTTTGCTATTGATATAAGGAACACTTATTATTTATGGGGTAACAATATTTTATGAAACATTGTACGAATTTTGTGTTTATTTTGAGCGTTATAGGGGCTTTAAGCCATTGATTCAGGATTTAATTCCAGGTGTCTGAATTTCTTTAAGTATGCAGTTTTGAGTTTGCTCAAGGTCTGTTATGGTAAACTAACTGCAGAATCTGGAATAGCTGTAATGATGCAAATTATTTTGCTGTTTGCTGACAATCATGTTATAATGATCCAAATATGAACAACTATGTGGGTCTTGGGCCATATTCACCAACCGTTTCTTAGACTTTAGTCTAAAAATAACGAATTTTCTTAAAAGTGTTATGCATTAAAACTACCTGAGAGTCAAGTCTACCATAAGAGTGAATACCTATAATTATATGATTCTTCGTGAAGAACAATATGTTAATGATATAACCCCCATTTGATGCTTGTATATGTGCAAACTATGAGGTATTTTATTGAGTCTAAGAATGGGTTTGTGAATATGGGCCATGCACTGATAAATATTCCAGCAGACTCACTCAGTTTCAGAAGATTAATATGACTTCTAAAAATAGAAGTATGTCAAAAACAGTTTTTCTTATGGTCCTCTACCAAACATGTGCACATAGTTCAGCCTAACTGTGCAAGATGGCCACCAAAATGTAAACTAGAAATACATCTAAAAGCCAATTTCTTCTAATCATGTACTGTCATTGGCATGCTGAAAATCTACTTTAGTGCGGTTTTCTTTTTGTCAAGCAGTATTAAGAGAATTCGAGCATGCTTGGCCAAACTGGTAATTTTGACGACTTATCTTATGTTTTTATGTCCTCCAGTCTATACTGGAGAACATATTGTTTTTGCCCTGTCTGTTCGTTTGTTTCTTTGTTGGTTTGTTTGCACAAACTTTAACATTGGCCATAACTTTTGCAATATTGAAGATAGCAACTTGATATTTGGCATGCATGTGTATCTCATAGAGCTGCACATTTTGAGAAGTGAAAGGTCAAGGTCATCCTTCAAGGTCAAAGGCCAAATATATGTGTCAAAATCGCTCAAAAGGGGACATAGTGTTTCTCAAACACATCACTTGTTTGAAATAGCAGTATTTAGAGAATTCAAGCTTTCTAGGCCAAACTGGTAATTTTGATGACTGATCTTATGTTTTTTGCAATGCTCACAATGTTGTCTGTCAGGTTTTACAACTACGGTTACTGGTGTGTGAAGAACAAACTAAGCGCGATATGTTCTCCATCGGAATCCGACGTTCGCGGCTACATCCACCATTTCTTCAACGAGACCCTGTACAATACATGGGGATTGGGCAACTGCAGTGGTATTATATTGCTAATTAAAAATGCAATAATTAAGACTTGTTCTGGGAAAACTGGGCTTAATACATGTGCGTTAAGTGTTATCCCAGATTAGCCTGTGCTATCTACACAGGCTAATCAAGGATGACACTTTCTGCCAAAACTGGATTTTTGTTTAGAAGAGACTTCTTTTAAACAAAAAATTCCATCAAAGCGGAAAGTGTCGTCACTGATTCTGGGATGACGCTTTGTGCACATGCATTTAGACCAGTTTTCCCAGAACGAGGCTCAAAATATAGAATTTTATGCTAGAACAATGTTCTTAGGACTTGTTTGAATCAAGTTGGTTGTGTGAAGTTGTATAGCACGAGCGACAAAGTCTCTGATGGGATGCTGTCTGACACAACAAACAAAACTGATACTAATTCCAAGAGTGCTGTTTTTATGCCCCCTTCTTCGAAGAAGAGGGGGTATATTGTTTTTGGCCTGTCTGTCTGTCTGTCTGTCATTCTGTCCCAAAACTTAAACCTTGGTCATGACTTTTGCAAAATTAAAGATAGCAACTTGATATTTGGCATGCTTGTGTATCTCATGGACTTGCACATTTTGAGTGGTGAAAGGTCAAGGTCAAGGTCATCCCTCAAGGTCAAAGGTCAAATATATGGGTCAAAATCGCTCAAAAGTGGGAAAAGTGTTTCTCAAACACATCACTTGTTCTTATGATGTAACTTTTTGACTGGTTTGTACGGTTTGTCATTTAACTTTTAAACTGTTTGTATGCTCCCCCCAAAAAATTGGGGGGAGCATATAGTCGCCGTTTCGTCTGTCCGTGCATCTGTCCGTGCACAATTTTTGTCCGGGCTATTTCTCAGCAACTACCGACCGGAATTCAATGAAACTTTATGGGAAGCTTCACTACCAAGAGGAGATATGCATATCATCAGCCAGTTCTGGTCGGATGATTTTTTACAGAGTTATGACCCTTTGATATTTTCCATTAACTGTACATATGGTGCAATTCTTGTCCAGGCTATTTCTCAGCAACTAATGACTGGAATTCAATGAAACTTTATGGGAAGCTTCACTACCAAGAGGAGATGTGCATATTATCAGCCGGTTTTGGTCGGATGATATTTTACAGAATTGTGGCCCTTTGAAATATTCCATTGTACATATAGTGCAATTCTTGTCCGAGCTATTTCTCAGCAACTTATTTCGGGAATTCAATGAAACTTTATGGGAAGCTTCACTACCAACAGGAGATGTGCATATTATCAGCCGGTTATGGTCGGATGATTTTTCACCGAGTTATGGCCCTTTGAAATTTTATATAAACTGTTCATATAGTGCAATTCTTGTCCGGGCTATTTCTCCCCAACTACAGACTGGAATTCAATGAAGCTTTATGGGAAGCTTAACTACCTTGAGGAGATGCGCATGTTATTAGTTGGTTCTGGTTAGATGATTTTTTAGAGAGTTATGGCCCGTTGAAATTTTTAAGTTGCTTAACCATCCATCGTATTATTTTGTCAAACGTTATGCCCCTCAAGACCTTTCCTTTTAATTGAATATATAGTGCAATATTGTAACCAAAAAAAACCTTTGGGGAGCATCACCCGTCTCCGACGGTTTCTTGTTTTGTTTGACATTTACCTTTTAGACTGGTTTGTACTGTTTGTCATTTAACTTTTAGACTGGTTTGTACTGTTTGTCATTTGTTTCAATGGAGGAAGCCACAGATTACATATGCCATGCAGTCTCCCAATTTTTAGACTGGTTTGTACTGTTTGTCATTTGTTTCGGTGGAGGAAGCCACAGGTTACATATGCCAGTCTCCCCAGGATGTAATTGCCCTCGACCCACGCTGTTACAGTCAGCTGGAGGCGGTTTCAAACTCAACATATACAGCACAGTTTGCACAAACGGGTCAATGCAGGTAGCTGTACCTTGTTGGGAATATTTATGGTGCAAGTTTACTTATTTGCTTTTTATATTTTTTTCTATAGAAAAGCCTGTATCATTACAAATAATCTAATAAATTTTAAAATTCAAATTAATTTTCAATGGTCTGGAGAAGTTGAAGCAGTGCTTGGCTTAGTCTGTGCAGCTGTATATCGGGCCGCAATGTTTGGAGACCCAACGTAACGCCACGCTCACGGACATGGCAGCTCGGTACGCCAGCTGGACGAGATATTATTATGCACATGAATGCTTCAGTGAGTACAGCATTTTTTATGGCAGTTTTGGGGCTGATATTCTGCCCCATTCGCCTCAAGAAAAAGTATATATTTCCCCCTATTTAAAAAAAATCCCCTTCAGATAGGTGCACACCACACCCTTTTCACCATGGCATACTTTAAAGTTCATTTTCAGTGGGTTATTTGTTGTGAATTTAAATAGGCTGTTTCTTGGTAATGTAAAATTTACTGTTTCTTCCAGTACCAACACTGCTTGCTACAGACTTTTTATAATTACAAAGTTATTGCTTTACATCAACCCTAATCCATCAATATCATCTGGCCTCATTTTGACCTTGACCTTTACCCTCTCTGCTACCCATTTCGTCCAGAAACCAAGTCAGGGGCATGCCCAGTGAGCGAGGCAACATGGCAAGATAGTTGCCCCACATTTATTCCAGAGTGTCTCCGTGACGACCATTGTCCGGGAGATGAGCTCTGTTGCACTACTGCCACGAGGGGTGACTGCAGACCACCCGTCAGAGATCCAGGTTTGTTACCACTTGATTTACTCAATTTAACTCTTAATATTTACCTAAATGAACAATTAAAGTGAAAAAAGATGAGTATTCCAAAAAATAATGGAGATATGGGGAATTTTGTACTTTTGGCAGCCATGTTGGTGGCCATTTTGGATTTCACGCAAAATGCTCAATGGTGCCAAGGTGGCATCTGATGGATTTTGGTTCTAGAGATGTTGGGGAACAATAATACAGCAAAACATTTTATGCGTACTATAAATCCAGGTCAACCCAAAAATCAGGGTTTGACATCTAGACTATAACTGCTTCGATTCACATTTTAACGCATTTGTAGTCCCTTAGAAAATCAAATTAAATTAAAAATCGTTCTTACTAGACTGAAGTTTCAAAGGCTTCATTTCCAACTCTCAGAGTAGCAAACAGCATAAAACCTGAAAAGCCTGCGAGTTACTCGCAGTCTGTTCTGGTTTATGCTGGTTGCATATAGCCATTTTCACTTCACTTCTAAGCGGGAAAGGGTTCAGTATTACTTCAGTGTCCTAATCATCATCAAATGGATGGTGTTTGTTTCTCAGAGCTAGTGCTTTATTAGTGTTGACTAATGTGTTTGTTTTACAATTATGTTTAATCTTTTCTGTTTTTTAAATGCTATTGAAACGTTTAATAACAGTGCGCTATACGTGTTTGCAAACCTGTTCATAATCATAGGATGTTTGTTTTTACGAGAATGGTGATATTTGTATGTGTTAAGTTTGTATAAGAGTGGATTATCATAGGGCTTAAGTTTTTTCAAGAATGTTCATAATCATAGGGCTTGAGTTTATACAAGAATGGGCATAATCATAGGGCTTAAGATTTTACAAGAATGTTCATAATCATAGGGCTGAAGTTTGTACAAGAATGTGCATAATAATAAGGCATAACTTTTTGCAATAATGTTCTTTATTATAGGGCTTAAGTTTATGCAAGAATGTTCACAACGACAGGGCTAAAGTTTTTCCCGCAATGTTCATAATCATAGATCTTAAGTTTTAACAAGAATGTTCATTATCATTAGGCTTAAAATTGTACATGAATGTTCATAATCATAGGGCTTAATTTTTTACAACAATGTGTTAGGCGTAAGAATTTACAAGAATGTTCATTGTCATATGGCTTAAGTTTTTACAAGAATATGCATGATCATTAGACTAAATTTTTTACAAGAATGTGAACTATCGTAGGGCTTAAGTTTTTACAAAAATGTTCATAATCATGGGAGCAGCATAATTTATACAATATTTTTGTCCTTCAGCCACATACAGCCTATGGATCCGCGTGATGTTGTCGCAATGGGATGATGACGTGTACGAAAATGACAGCATCCAATATCTCACGTTTGTTAACACTCACTTTCCAAAGGTAGGCAAAGATTGATAAAATTTCTGTCTTAAAAAGAGTCGCTTTACATGTTTATGTCCCCCAGTCTATACTGGGGGACATAATGTTTTTACCCTGTCTGTTTGTATGTTGGTTTGTTTGTTGGTTTGTTGTTGGTTTGCACAAACTTTAACATTGGCCATAACTTTTGCAATATTAAAGATAGCAACTTGATATTTGACCTGCATGTGTATCTCATAGAGCTGCACATTTTGAGTGGTGAAAGGTCAAGGTAATCATTCAAGGTCAAAGGTCAAATATATGGGTCAAAATCGCTCTAAAGGCGACATAGTGTTTCACAAACACATCACTTGTTTTTAAATGTCAATCACATTCCACTTAGTCTGCAATAGGGCTAGGATTTCACAGGTATATTGCTCAACCATTTACATGCAAAAACATGTGCAGCATGTTTGTGATATTCAAACAAGAACAATCATGGTACAGTTTGTCAGAATCAATTAATAGCTATTTTTTCTAGAAACAAAAGCTACAGATTGTTGAAACTCTTTGTTTTAGTCTATTTGATTTATAATATGAAATGACTTATTTTCAGGAATTTTTCTGGCAGAGTACTTTAATGAAGGGCAATGGGTAACCTTCGTTTTTCACTACAGGTCAAAGTTCAGGTCACTATTCTTAAAATAGAACAAAATTAATCTTGTAATAATGCAAAAAGAACATAAAATTTAAATAATAAAACTTGAAATACACATCAATGGCAATCTTAGGTCTGTCCAAAAAAACATTTTTCCTCCAGAAGTCAAAGGTCTTGTGAATGTTTTACAAAATACACATTTTTATACGGCTGTGATTAATAGACATTGAATAAAATGATGAAATGAGACAAATCGACAGAAAGATGGCGTTTTTAAGAAAATGCCCAATCTTTAATTGATAGAGGTTTTCTATTGTGTACGGACCGGTTCAAAAGTCTTTATCGTATCATACGCTTAGCTAGAACCGTATCAGACGGTTTATAAACCGCATGATACGCTTTAAACCGTATGATACTCTTTTAAGACTTTTGGACCGGTTCGTACATTAAACCGTCTGATCCGAAACCGTATGATAAGAATTGTATCAGACGGTTTATGCAAATTTATTGCGCCGTTTAAAAATAGATTTATTCAGTGTAAACCGTATCATACGGTTTAGACTTTTGGACCGGTCCGTACACCATAGTTTTCACTGGAAGGTTACTTCTGTATCGCTTGCGATACAGTCAAAGCCTTGTTTTCACGGTGCCTATACTACGTGACTTTTTAAGATCTGTGTTGGGAGAATAAAGTGCGACCCATATAACATATTAAGGATGTCTTTTTAAAAATTTCACCATTTTTAATGGGATAAAGTGGAGAGCCCCCTCATTCGTAAAGTGCAACCGCACGTTTGTAATATGAAGTCCCCACACTAATCCGACATTTTTCTAACCATTCAAACGCGCAGTTGCACTTTACTGAAAAAATACTTATTTGTTAAAAAAATCATGATACTTATAGAACACGCTCACGAATGAGGTTTTTCTTGCACTATTCAATTTAAATGGAATTAATTTTTTGTATTTTAGCTTCAAGTATGGTTGACAAATGGACGTTTTGATTCTGCTACAATGGGAAGCCTGAGGTAATTGTAAGCTCCGCTGTTTTCGGAGAAACCCCAAGGTATTGTCATAGCCAGCTCGTCGTAAGCCGTCCCCCGTCCAACATCCGCTGTCCACGTCGTCCCAAAACCTTAACATTGGCCATAACTTTTGCAATATTGAAATATTGAAGATAGCAACTTGA
Organism: Dreissena rostriformis; assembly: GCA_007657795.1. Classification (NCBI taxonomy): domain Eukaryota; kingdom Metazoa; phylum Mollusca; class Bivalvia; order Myida; family Dreissenidae; genus Dreissena; species Dreissena rostriformis. The sequence continues at coordinate 108,509 of VMBQ01001698.1, forward strand.
TATTTGGCATGCATGTGTATCTCATAGTGCTGCACATTTTGAGTGGTAAAAGGTCAAGGTCAAAGTCATCCTTTAAGGTAAAAGGTCAATTAAAAAAAAAATCAAAACTGCACCCGCAGCCGAGCATTGGCATCCGCTCTGCGGTGCTCTTGTTTACTCTATTAAAGCTACATTGTCTGTAATATTTATATATTATAAAAGCTTGTTATTCCCCCTTTCCTTCATATTTGTATATTGATTAGTATATGAACTCTTTTCAATGTAAAGATAAGTAAATTAGGTCATTTTTGACAAGTTCTTCTTCTTACATTTAAGTTTTTTGTTTATACATTTTTGTCAAATAACTTAAGGTCATTGCTTTCCAGTATAGAAAATAGACATGAAGAAATGTTTCAAATGATTTTAAATTCCTTATCCCCATCCACAAATCAGAAATGGGTTACATGTCTGTTTGTCTGTATACAGTATTTTATTTCCTGCCCCATATCTCCTTTACCTTTTGACATATTTTCATGAAACAAGGCTTAAATGTTTGGACATTGAGACAATAAAGACATTGTACAAGTCAGTGATACGTGCTCCAGGTAATTAAGATAATTTGCAAAATATATTGATCTTTCGCACTAGTAAACCTAAGCATTTACATTACTAAATGTATGGTTTTAAAATTACTAATTTACAAAGTAAGAGTATTTTGTTATGTATATATATCTGATATAATAATACTTGATATGAACAAATTTTATGTGTGTATCAAATGTGCTGGAAATTGTTGGTTTCCTTATCAAATTTTGTAAATGAGGCATTTCCGGCGTCCGTCGTGCGTGCGTGTGTGCGTTAACAATTTGTTTGTGTAGACAGTAGAGGTCACAGTTTTCATCCAATCTTTTCACAAAATTTGGCCAGAATGTAAATCTTGATGAAATCTGGGTTGGGATTGTATTTGGGTCATCTGGGGTCAAAAACTAGGTCACTAGGTCAAATCATAGAAAAACCTTGTGTAGACGATAGATGTCACAGTTTCCATCAGATCTTTATGAAACTTTGTCAGAATGTTTATCTTGATGAAATCTGGATTGGGATTGTATTTGGGTCATCTGGGGTCAGAAACTAGGTCACTAGGTCAAATCATAGAAAAACCTTGTGTAGACAATAGAGGTCATAGTTTTCATCTGATCTTAATGAAATATGGTCAGAATGTTCATCTTGATAATATCTGATTTTTAATCGTATATGGGTCATCTGGGGTCAAAAATTAGGTCACCGGGCCAATTCTAGTAAAGGTGAGCGATTCAGGGCCATCATGGCCCTCTTGTTACATCTGTGTGTACGAGGTTAATCCAAAATGACACCTTTCCTCTTACATCACTAATTCTTGCTACAAAGCTTTGATACTTGTATGGATGATGTTTTTGAACTCTTTCAATTTTCGCCATCACCTGACCCTGACCTTGACATTGACCTACTTTTGGACTAAGACTAATACAGCAGGTCAAAATTCTTGGATACCCCCAAATGACGCGTTTCATACAGTACAGCCCATGCGGAGCAAACATATTTCGCGATCCGCGGCGGCAAGGCGCAACGAGTCGTTAAAGCCACGTCAGTTCGCGGCGGCACGCGGCATTTCGCCACGATGCTTCGCCTCTGTCCGCCGCGACATGCCGAGGCAAGCCGTGGTCTGTGATATGACGCCGAGTCGATGCGCATCATAAAATACAAATCTTTGAAAAATGATTAGTTAGTCAATACATTTTAAAAGAACAATTATAATTATATTTAAAATCATTATTAATTTAATGTGAGCGGATTCAAAATAGATAAAATAGTTAATAAAAAGGCATGTTGTTGTTTTGTTTTTAGTGATTGCATTCCTGTTTCTAAAGAATATGATGTAATCCTGATAGAAATAATTATAATTTTAAAAGAATGCACATTAAAAAAAATCGAATTTATAAAGTCAAAACACGAGTATCAAGGGCATGTATGAATTAAATGGCAATAATCATTTATCATTGTCATGTTTAGAATCGGCAAAAGTACTTTAAGTTACTTTGTGTTCGTTTATTGCGCCGTGTGATTATTATCTTTATATTTAACAATCAACAAACATATTGGTTTTGGTTTTTTTTACGACAAAATGTATAAGCATATAAACATATTTAGTTCATATATATTTGTAATGAAGAAGATCACTTCTTTGTATAATTTTCATTTTTTTCTTATCATTCTCAATTAGAATATTCAATTTACATAAAAAGTCGGCAAATATATGTTTTATGTTGAATGATTTACGAAATCTACTCATTATTTTTGTAATTTTAATATAAACATTACGTATTAATATACTTAACTAAGTCTGTGTAATTGACCAATTTTTAATCGTATCCAGCATTGAAAACATAATCGATCATAAAATTATGATAATTTTCTTTTTTGTAAATGAAATTCACCACCGAAAGTATATATTCATTATAAAAATGACTTATTGATTCTATTCTTTGAATGATTTTGACGTGCCTTTTTTCTCTTATGTTTTATTTAACTATTCGTATTCATCGTTTTGTGTTGTACTGTAAATAAACAACTTCCGACTTACGTTTGTCCTTGTAACACTGCTTGAATAAAACAGCCAAACACTGAAACGGAAATAAAACTATGTTAATACATTGTAAGAAATAAACGCTACATCGTGTGTAGAAGCGGTAACCAGACAATTTATAATTTGCAAATGTCGAGCTACAGGCTTCAACACAGTGTTGCATTCATTAATCCGAAAAATTTACCCATTGTGTGTATTGTGTTTTCAGGGGTGTGAAATTGAAAGAAGAAACTATATACATACCGCATTTCTAATGTGCATATATATCCGATAATAAAATTTTATATTTAATGTAATATTAATAACATAATATTAAAACTACAATTTAGATTGAATGCAATACGATACAGAGCAACGTTTAATCGCGTCATACGCACATCCATGCAAAAAAACGTGCTTCCCAGGGACTTTCTGAAAACCTTGCGAAAATGAAAGTGAAATTCTGTTAACAATTAACGGTGCGTTTGCATGTTACTAAATTGCCTAATTAATTATTTAATTTATCTTTGTCTGAAACGTTTTCAATTGCATTTTTGCAGTCAATATTTAAATGCATAATAATATATATCAACATATCAAACTGTGAATATGCAACTGCAAACAAAAAGCCCTCTCGTGAAAGCAATTAAACAACCGACAAATGTAATTGCTCCACACAGTGTTGCATTCATTAATCCGAAAAAACAATACTCAAAATATCAAACTGTGAATCTGCAACTACTTTTAGGTTTTAATTAGTTTAATCACAGAATCAATTTAAAGCAATTAAACACCGACAAATGTAACTGCTTCAGCGTAAATATAGGTTTCTGCGCTACAAATGTACATGTACATGTAGGTGTATATTTTGTGCACTCGATCCGCCGCGTAGGTATGTGGCGGATTTATTCCGCGAAAGTACGCGAGGTTAATACAGACTCGGCCTCGTTGCGTGTAAGTACGCGCGCGGCCATCGAGTACTAAAAATTCTGTCTGTGACGAAGCCGCGGACATTGTTGGTTCCGCGTGGGCTGTACTGTATATGCTGGACATCTATATGTTGGACATTGTTCTCTATACAAATGGATATATATCAGACCTTTTTCTCTGAATATCAGACAATATTCTCTACATATTAAACATTGTTCTCTATGGCACTGACAATGCTCTCTAAATATTAGACATTATGCCTCTTTTTATTTTAATTTGCTCTCAATATATATTAGACATTGCTCTCTATACTCTAATATTGTGTTCTCTATATATCAATCGGACCATAATGTTCTCTAGAAATTATTTGGAAATATTGGACCCCTTTTCTCTAAATATTAAACATTGTTCTTTTTACAAAATACATTTATACATTTTTGAGTATATTGAACCTCATTCTCTATAATTCAATTTTCTCTATATACAGACCTTTTTCTCTATCTATATTAAACATAATAATTATTCACTATATATTGGACCTTGTTCTCTTTAAATTAGACCTTATTGTTTTTTTATACAATGTACAAAATTATACATAACACGATGTCCTGTATTTACTAAACCTTGTCCTCTGAAATACACTATATCCTCTCTATATTATGGTTAGGTTTCATTACAATATTGAATAATTAAATTATAATAAGTAAATACAGTTGTTTATCGTAGGTTTAAATATGGTTTGGAGTTTAGATGCGCAGGAATTATAGCAAGAGGACGACAGCCTGAGTGGATTAATTACAAGTGTCTGAAAGACTTTGTCATCCATTATATTTGACATGGCCCTCTATATATTTTCAAGACCATATTTATTCAACTTTTATTTTGGCTTTTTCTTACACTTTTGCCTTTGAATGCTTTCTTGAATCCAAACCTAACCATGAATCTGCCATAATATAAGTTTTTTTCACTTTCTAGAGGTTTTTGTGAAAAACGTTCATTTTGTGTCCCAAGTGTACAACAGTTAATAACCAACTNGGGCACATTATATGAACACCTGTGGCAATTGGGAGGGCTTTTCGTTGGGAGGGTGGCGTCCTGTAAAACGATATGCGCTCAATAACTCAAATAATTCATCATCATGAAAGTTCCTTATAATGTTTATGGGAAGAATATCTCGGCCAAGTTTGATATCAAACCAATCGCATTAAGCACTCCTGAATTATGGCCTTGAATTATAACAAATAACTTAATTTACCTGTTCTGGTTTTTACTCCATTAGTTTATGTGTGATCATTATGAAAGTATGTTGATAATGTTTATTGGCATATAAACTCCACAGAGTTTGATAACAATCAAAATTGCATGAAGCACTTCTGAATTACGGCCCTTAAATTATCCCAAATTTGCCAAATTAATGTTGTCCGCTCTCTTAAAGGTGGTTTTTGGTAAATACCTTCAGTTTTCATTAACGGTCAAGGTCACTGTAATTTAAAGAAGGAACAGTTTCAGCTTCATATTTAAAGTTTGGATTGAGTAATTGTATTCATTTTTTTTTGTGTATGGAGCTGACATGGAGACCAAGCTTGGGATTGCATAAAGCGCTGGTCAGGTCAGGTCAGGTCAGGTCAAGGTCAAGGTCACTGTTACTAGAAATAGAACAACAGCTGCTGCTCAATAACTTTAGTTTGGAAGGAGGTGTTAAACAAAAATTACGTATATGTAGCTTACCTGTAGACCGTACTTATAATTGCGTTTGGGGCCGGTCAGGTTAAGGTCAAGGTCACTATGACTAAAAATAGAAGAACAGCGTTTGATGAATAACTTAAAAATGGATGGAGGTATTGCAGTAAAACTTTGTTAATAGGTTGCTGTTATGTAGACTCAGCTTGGGCTTGCATTCCGGGCCAATGGGATAATCATCAAGGTCACTGTTGTTAAAAATGGAAAAAAAAGTTTCTGCTTTATAACTTGAGTTTGGATGGGGGCATTATATGCTAAAATTGTGTGTGTAGGTAGCTTACCTGCATACCTAATCTGAGATTTCACATTAATTATTATGCTCCCCATATATATATATAACTTTATAATGAACAATGCTTGCAAGATTTAATGTTGTAAGTTTAACAGTTTTTGAGAACGCCTCGGACAAGTTTGCGTCTTTGGATAGACGAACAGACGGACAGACATACGGACATACGTTCATTTTGATTTCAGTATACTCTCTCAACTTCGTTACTTGGTGGCGGTATGATAGTAGACAAAAAGTTGCATAATCCAATCGATGTACTTATTCGTGGATACCATTGACAAACATAAAGAGCAAATTAAAATATATATTGCTTTACAAGTATTGCCAATGAAAATTGTATTTCATAAAATTCTTTTTGCAGTGACTGTTATACAATAGATGTTTTGCTTGATTATACATATATGAAGGAAAAAGTGTTACGGTTCCATATTGAAATACATTTGTTGATTGGACGATAGAAGGATGTTAGATCGGTGCAATGGCGTCGTCAACATAAAAACGGCAATTCACAAAAATGGGATTTATGTTTGCGTTCAAACATCCTTATTGTAAAATGCCAAAATACACAACACTTGCTGTCTTTGAGATAGGTACAATTTATAAATTACATTTCATTATTTGACTGACGCCTACACGAGAAAACTGTTCCACTGTCTTTATATTATACTTATATACGAAACCTGTGAGTTTCATAGTAAAATAAATTATATTACATGTATTAACACATTAATACTTATTGCATCACAAACGAATAAAACATAACCATATGACGATATTTCACCATGTGGGCGATTGCCATGGTAACGTTGAGTTTATCGCCAAGATTTACGTGGTACGTACGAAGCGAATTATATCAGGGTCACTCTTCGATGGTAAAAAAGAATGCAATCACTAAATATATTTATAGATATCAATATATATTGGACAGAGTAAATATGACTGAATTGCGTTTGAAGTGTTAAACTATTTTGTTCTCGCTAGAATCGCCGATGTACACAGGTTATTGAATATGAATACTAAAGTAGCTAAACAAACAAATTAAACATTTCAATTAATATATTCAATTCATGAATATTTTTTATTTTGTGTAAGAGATACATGCAGTTGAATTAACCTCATTGTTAATTAAATGGACCACTGTGAAAGCAGTTCCATTTTAATTTCCCGCAACGATATCTATTCATATTCTATCTATTCATACGACACACGAACACTAAATTGGTACATGGACATGAACGTGTGTTGAATATATTGTACCACAAACAAATAAAAAAGAGAATTTTGTATCTTGTTAAATCTATGTTACCAGACGACATCTAGCGTTGAAATTCTGGATATTGCTATAAGGAACACTGATTATTTATGGGGTAACTTTATTTTATGAAACATTTTTCGAAATTTTCGTTTATTTCGAGCGTTATGGAGGCTTTAACAAGCTATTCGTTTCAGTGGTATATCTCTTGTAAATTGTTTACTTGGTCGTTGCGAAAATCTTGCGGTAGTGCAAAAAAAAAATACAAAGACATTAATAGTTCGCCGCTCGCAAAGACAAAAAAAAACAGTAAACAAACCGTTAGCTGATCGCAACCCCGTTATTTCCTAAGCTTTCTATATACATATATTTCTAATATAAACACCATCATGGTCCACATTGAAAATATGGAGGTCATGTTTTGTAGTTAAGTTTGTTGCGTTGTGTACAACCACAGCATTTGCAATAATTTGTTTGTAATCGTTAACAGCATCCCAATTTTCCTCCTTTCCGCGGTCTTATGACGCATACTGCTGACCAGTATTATTTTGGTACGGAAAGTAATCTGCTCGCGTTTGGTTCTACCAGGCAAGGACTCGTGTCTCGTTTTATAGACAATCCCAGAAATCGATACCTCCCGGATTACCCGCCCCTGAATACTCTCGCGCGCCTCCAAAACGGTACTGAAGAAATAAACATGGACATATGTTTGTATAGGTCCCTACGCAAAACAAGGAAGCCTAACGGTTTTATCGAATATATTTGAGGATTTAAAGAGTTTCTGTTGCTGAGATGAGCACATTATATGCGGCGTTACAAGCACTGGAAACTTCTTCAAACATTCTTGACATTGAACTTTGACGGAATTGAAAATAATTGCCAGTGGTAATGCGCTTATGTTTCAGCGTTTATGTCCTTCTTTTTTTCGTTTAAGATTCTTGATGAGGACTATAATTGAACTTTGGACTTAGCCATTGACACAGAATGACGAAGAAATGCCACGTGTACCTTCGTACTGACTTTGAAATAGACGGATCCGAGCTTCGCAACGAAAAGTTTAGCTAAACTCACCCCAAGCTATTGTTATTGGATTTACTTTCATTATTTCATTCACAAACATCGCCATAACTCATATTAAATAAAGAAGGAGATGCAACAGTTTTCCGTTCAGCCCTCGAATATGCTTGTTTTAAAATCAAAAACGATATTTTAAATATGTCAGGAGAGCTATTTTGCTCGTTTAAAAAAACAATGCTTGTATTTTTGTTGGAATCCAAAACAATTTTTTCAATTGTCATTTTTTGTAAACATTTAACAAACTGCCTCGCCTCACAGTAGCACTACACAACATTAACGCCCCATTAGCACTCACATCAACGAATATTATTTTATACAATATACAAATTGCTCTTTTTATGTCCCCCAGTCTATACTGGTGGACATATTGTTTTGGCCCTGTCTGTGTGTTGGTTTGCGTCAAACTTTAACATTTGTCATAACTTTTGCAATATTGAACATAGCAACTTCATATTTGGCATGCATGTGTATCTCATGGAGCTGCACATTTTGAGTGGTAAAAGGTCATGGTCATCCTTCAAGGTCAAAGATATGGGCCAAAATCGCTCAAAAGAGGACATAGTGTTTCACAAACACAACTTGTTTTTTTCTTTTTTCTTGAACAATTTATTAAACACATGTTCCTGTACCATTTTAGTGTTTGTGTGATTAAATATCGTTGCGGGAAATTAAAATGGAAATTATTGTGCCACAAAAAATCAAAACGAGCAATTTGTTTCTCGTCAAATCTATATTACCAGACCACATCTAGCGTAGAAATTTTGGCTATCGCTATAGAAACACTGATTTTTATGGGTTAACTTTATTGACAAAATATTCGTTGATTTTGAGTGTTAAGGGGCTTTACGTGCTTCAGAATTGTACTCCAGTTGATCCCCTCTCAGTATACACGGACATGAGGCAGACAGAATCGCCAAGCTGGGAGCGAAGGAAACCAACAGGAGAACAGAGCCCGTCTAGAAGAAATCAACACCATCATCACGTGCCTTTAAAGTACTTCACAGCAAAAGGACAACCACCATCGCCTGTCCCGACTTGATTTTTTTTATCATATTCCGACTGCATACAAGGTAAACTATTCTGAAGCACTTTGTTTTATAGTGCTGCTGTGAGGCGAGGGAATTCCTGTCTACTATAGTCACAAAAGGTTTCGTGGTTTCATTAGCAGACAGGGTAGCTTCTGACCATTCTGTGTGAATGCCCTGGCTGGTCTGGAGCTACACTGGCCGCATATTTCATAAGACCCCTTTATGTCATAACACTGGTTATATAGTATGTGAAACTAAAGAGGTAATGATAACTTGTTGCTCAATACTTCTTGACGCATTTTTTTGTAACACTGAAACAATAGGAGACAAAACCTTTCTACTGTATTACATTTTATTTCGTTCAAGCAATTGGTAGACAATTTTTATCTTTAACTACTGACTCTTAAAGCACTGACATCAAAATAAAAATAGAAGAGAGAAGATGAAGAACTTAAATGAACTATTCATGAAAATCTCACAGAAAATACAGAACATAAATTTTGACATACACAGTATAGAACACATGTATTCACATTCATACTGATTATATATAATATACAGACAATACAAAGTCTGTGTTGTTGTAAGAATTGAGCTTGTATTTGGAATATTGCATTACACAATACGAATATAAGCTATGTACATACATACCAAATCTGCCAAAGATGTATACAGTTTATTGACCGACCAAAATGTTTGTGTATGCATTATGATTGGTCAAAGAGGGATATACAAGAATTATGAAACAGTATTTCAGTTGGATACATGGTTTTCAATGATTGCCACACAAACCACTCCCTCTCAGCCAAAAAACATACATACTATTAAAAATAATATGCGTGTCCATACATATAAATATATATATAGAAAGGTAATGATAAAAACACACATGGTTAAAATTACATCAGCCTTGTTATGCTATTAAGACATCAATACTAAGGTACAAAAGTATCTATATAGAGAAAGGTATTGCCAAATAAATATATTATGTTTTTCACTAAAATGAGCTTCGATCTTCCGCCAGTTCACACTATTTCTGCAAACATTCTATAAAGTGTTCTACATCTCCACTTATGGCTGAACACCTGATTCATTTACTTCACCTTAAAAATGTGTCTCAGAAACTAGAATTTTTTCGCATACACTAATGCCGCCAGGTCATATGTTTGAACAAATCCTCTACATTCCATAGTGGAAAAACAGACAAAGTGCCATAATTCTGCCAAACTTGTCGCAGCCGCAATAGCCTTCTCTACCATCACCTACACATTAAGGCCACTCAATGTGAACATTTTTCAGCGACATCCACCCAGTAGTAAGAGGAGTTGGAAATAATAAAAACTTGGGACTAACTATTTCCTAGTGTAAAAGCAGAGAAAGAGCCATAATCCTGCCAATACTCATTTCAGGCATAATTCCTCTTTAAACTTGTTGCAGCCGAAATTCCTTTCTTCATGATCATCTTCACGTTAAGGACATTCAACTGTGGAAATTTGAGTAGATCCACCCAGTAGTTAAAGAGGAGTTAAAAACACAAGCTTCAGGACATGCGGACATACATATAAACGGACAAGTGGGGTGCCATTCTGAATGAATCTCTCTCCATGGGGGCATACAAATGTGATATTCTACTTAAAAACGCAGTTAAAATATTGAATAAGAACACATGTCCCACATAGATCCTCTAACTCTCTTCCTCAATCTTCGTCTGTTCATTGGTCTGACGCAGAGGCAGGCGAGTCTTGCGAGGCGTGACATTGATGAAGTTCTTCTTCTGTTTCTTACTTCCGATTGGTCGCCCTTGACGATCGTTCTCTTTGCACTCTAGGTTGGATCTCTAAAATAATGATCAAAATAATAATTGATTTAGTTTTTTTCTGTATTTAATTGAAATAACTAAGTTATTAAAGTATCAGTCATGGTCCATATGGTAACTCTATTTTGACTAACAGCATACGTTCAACATAAAATGGATGTTTCAGCGCACAAGCATTTAACTGCAATTTATGCTGATTATATTGATTATTATTCTGTCCAATTATCTATCCAATGTTATTTTATATTAAACGGCCACTGTTTACACCCTGATACTCTGAAAATAATTTTTTTTTTACTAAAATACTGGGACTAAAAGACTAAGTAAGTATGTCAATTTAAGAATACTCAAAAACGACTTCCCAACAATACTAATAGTTTCATTTTCAAATGAAACAAATATTGCCTAGAACTGATATTATACAGTATAATATCAGTTCTAGGCAATATTTTTTTCATTAGATCATTTGAAAATGAAACTGTGAGTATTGTTGGGAATAACATTGGTTAGATAATGGAACAGAATAATACTATAATACTTGTGGGAAATATTCTTATTTAACTGTATAAAATAAGAATACATGCAGATATGTAGAACAATTCCCACATTTCCTTATTTGTAAAACCAGGAGACTTGTTGTCTTAAACATTGCACAACAAATTAAAGTTACTTTCAATTTTTGAAGAATTTCTAATTGCTCAGCACCAACCGCTAAGATTAGTCAATTAGAAAAGATCTATTAATTTCCTTTCAAACCTACATATGGCCTAGTTTAGGAAGATATTTATCTTCAATTTCTATTTGTTGCAGATTAAAAAATTCAGTTGTAGTTTAAATTTGTCGTATGATCATTGATAAGATAGAATCCAGACCCTCGTTCTGGGAAAGCTGGGCTTAATACATGTGCGTGAAGTGTTGTAACAGATTAGCCTGTGTAGTCTGCACAGGCTAATCATGGACAACACATTCCGTCCTGACTGGATTTTCATTTAGAAGAAACTTTCTAAAACGAAAACTACAATAAAAGCGGAAAGTGTCGTCCATGATTAGCCTGCGCAGACTGCACAGGCTTATCTGAGATGACACTTTTCCAACATGAATTTAGCACAGTTTTCCCACACGGAGGCTCTGCATTTTGTCTTATCAAAAATCTTGAGACAAATTTTAGTAACGGCTGAATTTTTTATTCACAACAAAAAGAAAATTCCCGTTTTTCCAGAGCGAGGCTCATCTTGTTGAAGACAATGCCGCTGGTCTCACCTCAGTTTAAAGTTCAAACCTATTACTTTAGCTCGATTGCATCGAAAGCCTAAGGCTTATTTGAAACCCTATCGAGTCCATTTCCTGGGACTACAACCAGTACGTGGAGTCTATTGGGGAGATCTAAAGAACACTCCCACAGTGGGGATTGAACCTCTGACCTCTTGGTCACTAGGGTCTTGGTCTCACCTTGCTGACTCCACTGACGGCCGACACCCCGGACATCTCGGAGTACCCGGAGGTGGAAGACTTCACGCTGACGTTGTCACTCTTGTCGCTCACGTCCAACTGGTCGTTGTCGGGGCCCTGAATGACGATTGAGACTTTCTTCTAGATGGTGGCCATGACGATGATGATGGAAATGAAGGGTGACGAATGAGACAGATGAATGACAATGTGACAGGACATTTCAATATATGCAAAATGAAAAAAATACAAAATTTACTGAACATTGTTTTTTGGTGCTTTTGAGATTATAAGAAAATCAATAATAAAACATGTCTCACATTAGTAATACCAAAATGTTTAAACTGTTACTTTCATCAAAAAGCATAATTCTTGGAAAATAGAATTGTCATTGTCTATAATCACATGAAATTATAATATGTAAAAGTTTACCAAAGCTAAAATTGTATTCATATTATTGTACGTACCAAGAATGAGTGGGTTAGACATATCCAACTTATTCCAGGTTGAGTGGGATAAATATATATCAGCCGCACTCATGGAAAACCAATCTTAATATATGTGCGTAAATTATAGTCCCAAATATGCCTGAGCAGTCTGCACAGACTAAACAGGGACAACACTTCCCACTTTTATGGAATTGTTTGTTTAAAGGGAATGTCTTCTAAAAGAAAATCCAGTCGAGGCGGAAAGTGTCTTCACGCACATACATTAAGCCCAGTTTTCTCAAACAGTGGGTCATATCCTTAATTTTACGAAAATGTTTCTTATTATATTGATTTCCTTGTTTCTGAACATAAAATTTAAGACTTATTTCAGAACGTGAAATACAAAGTAAAAGTAAGTATTTTTTTTAAGGGTGAAACATGAAAACATGAGGAATGAAAATGTTAAGTTAAATGATTGAATGTCTGTTAAGTAAGATACGACTAGAGCTTTGTCACAGACGTGACGAATACCCCCACATGCCGCATTGACACAGAGTATTTTGCATGTTTAAACGCACTTAGTGACCCCGTGACCTAGTTTTTGACCCGGCATGACCCATATTCGAACTTGACCTAGACATCATCTAGATACAACTTCTGACCAAGTTTGGTGAAGATTGGATGAAAACTACTTGAATTAGAGAGCAGACAACATGCTGAATGTTTAAAATGCACTAAGTGACCCCGTGACCTAGTTTTTGACCCGACATGACCCATATTCAAACTTGACCTAGACATCATCTGGGTACAACTTCTGACCAAGTTTGGTGAAGATCAGATGAAAACAACTCAAGTTAGAGAGCGGACAACCAATATGGACCGACAGTCAGACAGACAAGCTCACTCCTATATACCCTCCTAAACTTCGTTTGTGGGGGTATAATAATACAGAGAAAATGTTTTAAATTACTTAATGTCTGATAAGTTAGATATCATTCAATAATTGACACAAGCTTCCAAAAATAATAACAATATAAACAATAAATACAATATTATAGAAAACTGTTCATAATGAAATATTAAGTGTGTCTTCTGAATATTAAAAGCATAAACTGCTAGACAGAACATCATGTTTCAATGTAAATCTACAGTGTTGTCAAGTTGTATAAAGCAGATGCCAGGCCTTGATCTGCCTATTGAAATTCGATTTTACATTCCTGCCAATATCAACAAATACTGAGCTGTATTCAAAATGTATAAGTGCGAGGTTAACGGTCTTGTGCTAATTTCATTCCCAGAAACTACTTAACCTTTAACCTCTCAGATAAACAGTGTGACTCGTTTGTAGTCGCTTAAAAAATCAAATCAAATGAAAGACCTTTCTTAATAGATTCAATGTTTTAAGGCTTGATTTTCAACCCTAAGACACTGATGAGCAGCAAACAGCATAAAACCTGAACAGCCTGCGAGTTACTCGCAGGCTGTTCTGGTTTTAAGCTGATTGCATATAGCCATTTTCACTTCTAAGCAGGAAAGGGTTAATACTTCAAACATGCACTCACTGCTGTGTCCATATTCTCCAGCTCTGTGTCTGAGTCGGGTTCCTCCTTAACATCGTCCACGGGGTTCTCCGCACGGAACCTCTCGAGCAGTTTTTGCTGGTCGCTGATACGACGGATGTTACGCTTGTGCGGGTAGTCGCTCCTAACTGGTGTCAGTCCTGCAATGGCAACATACATGACTGAACAAATCTCTTTTTGTTGAGCGTTTTTATTCATCTCTTTGAAAATTGGTCCAGTTAAACAGTTTCTTTTGGCTCGGCAGTTTGCTTCACTGTTTTTGATCTGGTGCTAAAATTTAGTTTTGAACTGTGTTATCATCTTTATAAGGAAATAAATTTAAGTATGTTTATACCTATTTTACTGACTTTACATATATGTCTTTTTCTAAAGGTCTTGGATTAAGATGAACAGGTCTGTAAAGTTGACAACGAATGTCATTCTCATGTATATCATTCAAAGTCGATAATGTTTACACTGACAGCAAACAAATCTAGTTACAGAGTTACTTGGTAACTTTGAAACGTCTTTTCTCTTCCTTCTCTTTTAGAACAATGCCAGCAAACAGAATCATACTAATAACTGCATGTCTATGAACCCTCAAACTTTGACTGCCTTCAAGCAGGCCTTTTTCTGGCCATTTTGGGATTTGGAATTTTTTTGTGTGAAAAGTCCACTGATTTGGGACAAACTTACTTAATATAACTCTTCATAATAATTCAAATTATAAGAACAAAATTATATAGATCATATTAATTATAGTTATATACATTTTTATATGTAATTGAAATAAAATTGAGATATAATGATTAGTAACTTTAAAAAAAAAAAAAAAAAAAGTGNGGTATGCTTAAAAATGCCAACTCGGCCTTAAACATTACGTGTTGTCACTGAATATTGTTGCAGAGACACATATTTTATGAATCTATCGTGTATATTTTTTATTTAAATTATATTGATTTACGATGTGATACATATCGACACTTGGTTTCATGTTTCACTTGTTTTCAATCCTAATGTGCGAAGTCATAAAGTACTGTTTATTGGAATAAAGCGGGTGTACACTATGATAACGTTGTAATCTGTCAAATTCTTCAGTACCGTTTTCAATCGCGGGTTACGTAATAGCCAATATGGCGGCGCCCATATTATCGATTCTGGGATTGTCTATAATAATACAAAGAAAATGTTTTAAATTACTTAATGTCTGATAAGTTAGATATCATACAATAATTGACACAAGCTACCAAAAATAATAACAATATAAACAATAAATACAATATTATAGAAAACTGTTCATAATGTAATATTAAGAGTGACTTCTGAATATTAAAAGCATAAACTGCTAGACAGAACATCGTGTTTCAATGTAAATCTACAGTGTTGTTAATTTGTATAAAGCAAATGCCAGGACTTGATCTGCCTATTGAAATTCGATTTTACATTCCTGCCAATATCAACAAATACTGAGCTGTATTCAAAATGTATAGGTGCGAGGTTTACGGTCTTGGGCTAATTTCACTCCCAGAAACTACTTAACCTTTAACCTCTCAAATAAACAGTGTGACTCGTTTGTAGTCGCTTAAAAAATCAAATCAAATAAAATACCTTTCTTAATAGATTCAATGTTTTAAGGCTTGATTTTCAACCCTAAGACACTGATGAGCAGCAAACAGCATAAAACCTGAACAGCCTGCGAGTTACTCGCAGGCTGTTCTGGTTTTAAGCTGATTGCATATAGCCATTTTCACTTCTGAGCAGGAAAGGGTTAATACTTCAAACATGCACTCACTGCTGTGTCCATATTCTCCAGCTCTGTGTCTGAGTCCGGTTCCTCCTTAACATCGTCCACGGGGTTCTCCGCACGGAACCTCTCAAGCAGTTTTTGCTGGTCGCTGATACGACGGATGTTACGCTTGTGCGGGTAGTCGCTCCTCACTGGTGTCAGTCCTGCAATGGCAACATACATGACTGAAAAAATCTCTTTTGGTTGAGCGTTTTAATTCATCTCTTTGAAAATTGGTCCAGTTAAATAGTTTCTTTTGGCTCGGCAGTTTGCTTCACTGTTTTTGATCCAGTGCTAAAATTTAGTTTTGAACTGTGTAATCATCTTTATAAGGAAATAAATTTAAGTATGTTTATACCTATTTTACTGACTTTACATATATGTCTTCTTCTAAAGGTCTTGGATTTAGATGCACACGTCTGTAAAGTTGACAATGAATGTCATTCTCATGTATATCATTCAAAGTTGATAATGTTAACACTGACAGCAAACAAACCTAGTTACAGTGTTACTTGGTAATTTTGAAACGTCTTTTCTCTTCCTTCTCTTTTAGAACAATGTCAGCAAACAGAATCATACTAATAACTGCATGTCTAGGAACGCTCAAACTTTGACTGCCTTCAAGCAGGCCTTTTTCTGGCCATTTTGGGATTTGGAATTTTTTCGTGCGAAAAGTCCACTGATTTGGGACAAACTTACTTAATAATATAATAATTCAAATTATAAGAACAAAATTATATAGATCATATTAATTATAGTTGTCTACATTTTTATATGTAATTGAAATAAAATTGAGATAAAATGATTATTAGTAACTTCTTAAAAAAAAAATAAAAAAAAAATGTGATTTTTTTTTTTTTTTTAATTGGCATTTTTGTCACCATTTTGCTTAAGGAATGGTCCATTTCACGGGCCCCTAGAAACGCCGGGAAAAGGCCAGCTAGAATTCAATACTAACGACACTTCTTTGAACATGTCTGTACCTTCACTTTCACACCAATGACAGCAACAAAAATCAAACCATCTTCAACCTACCGGTGGGCTTATCCTCGTTGATCTCCTGTCGGATGTAGCGCCTCATCTGCTCCTTGTTGTCCTCCAGCCTGGCCAGAATGTCGCCGGAGAACATTGCGGTACGGTCTCGCTGGGTGGACAGGGTTGTCTTCTCTTGGACCACCTCCCCATCAAAGGCCGCTGACTGCCTGTCTAGTGTGTCCACCAGACGGTCACACTGCGTCTGCATGGATTTCTCCAGGGCCTGATGGTAGAATAATAATCGCTCTATGAAAACAGGCAGCTAGCCTCGCTCTATGAAAACCGGGCTTGATACATGTGAGTAAAGTGTCATCCCAGATAAGCCCGTGCAGTCCCCACAGGCTAATCAGGGACGACACTATCCCATTTAACTGGTTTTTAGATAAGAAGAGACTTCCTTTCAACAAGAGATGTTTTTGTCAGAAACACAATGCCACCTATTGTGCCGCTTTGAAATAAAATTTCTATTTATCATTTGGCAGGTTCAGAAATTATCTCCCTTTTAAAGATTATTACTTCTTATTACTTCCCTTGGAGTGTATTTTTTTACCTTTGACCTTGAAGGATGACCTTGACCATTCACCACTCAAAATGTGCAGCTCAATGAGATACACATGCATGCCAAATATCAAGCTGCTATGTTCAATATTCCAAAAGTTATAAGCAAGGTTAAAGTTTTGTGACAGAATGACAGACAGGCCAAAAACAATATACCCCCTCTTCTTCGAAGAAGGGGGCATAATAAAAAATAACATAAAAGCGGAAAGTGTCATCCCCGATAAGCCCGTGCAGATTGTACAGGCGAATCTGGGAGGACACTTAACGTATATGCATTAAGCCCGATTTTTCCAAGAGTAAGTCTAATATGAAGAAGGGACACATCAACTTCGAAATACCAAGGTGCTGCACACTGCTCCTTTTTAGTCCACCCCCCCCCCCCNGAGCTTTCTTTTTCTTTGGAGACGAAGCAGACGCTTTCATTTTAACATTGCGAGCGAATACTCTTCAATGGAGAATAACCTCAAACACCTTGTTATATTGATTGGCTGCTTATGATTCGTACACATTATGATTCGGGATATTTTTATTTTTTTAGTTTTTTCGCGTTTTTGACGATTCGATTCCGGACTTTTTGTTTGTGACAAAAATCGCGTCTGGACGTATTTTTTAGCAACATTTGTAAAAAATATGCGAGATTATCGCAACTTCGCGGCCTCGGCAGAACACTGCAATATGCAACTTATTATTTGTACATGTTTTAAAAAGTCTTCAGCATAATTAATAATTTACCCAATTTGGATGAAAACGCCGCTAATTTTCCCAATTTGACCGGTACCGGTACCATTCTCAAAATGGTGAGGAAAAACGCTGAAGTCTAATATATATTAAACACAGGCATGATAATAAGTTTAGTTACAGTTGATTTTGTTATAGCTTGATTGTCTAAGGCTAAGTGAGACAACCACGAGTCTGTTTCCTGGGTAGAACTACATGTAGTACTTAAGTGTCTTTGGGTGCTGCCTAAACATCGCTTCCAGAGTGTGAATCAAACTCATGACATCCCGGTCACTAGGCAGACATCATATCCACTACGACATGGGTACCTAGGTCCACAGCATAAAACTGACAATGAAAAACATGGAAATCAGAAAGAAAAATAAAAAAATATTGACATGTGAATAAGAGCAAGGCGCCATGGATGGTAATCATCGCACTCACATCGGTCCGTGCATGGTGAGTATTTAGCTGTGTGTTGCAGTCAGTGATCTGCTGTGTGCAGGCGGTGGCTGTTTCCTGGGCATACTTGTTCAGAGCGGCACGTGACTGGAACACACCCTCAAGGACCTCCGAATTCACCGTACTGCATAGGGCGTGGGCATTGTCAGATGTGGTCCGCACCTAGAATGTCAATGACACAGGGTTATTAATTTTTTGTAGCATGTATACCATTGGCTTATAAAGAAACTCTCATGTACTTTTCCTAAGAAGAACCAATAATTTATATCTGTAGATAAATCCTATGAGTGTAAACTGAACCTGTGATTTACTGGGCAGAATGTGAACCAGGTATGAGTGGAAACTGAACCTGTGATTTACTGGGCAGAATGTGAACCAGGTATCCACCAAAGCAGTGTAACACTTATTGGTTAGATTTTTTTAAGATTGCAGTTTACTATTATATACAGATAGCAAACATAATTTGTACCGTTCAAATTGTGAATCATAGTAATCTTAAGAAAAAATGGGAAGGGGATCATCATGCAAAAATTGGTCTTATGCCATATGCAAACAGCGTACCTTCCTATCAGCCTGCCTATTAATGCAGTCTGATCAAGAGCTACCCTGTCAGCTATTGAGACCACAAATCTTGTCTGACTAATTAGCGGATAGGGTGGCCCCTGACCGGACTGCGCTTAAGCGCAAACCGGTCTGGAGGAACCATGGCTGCATATGGCATAAGACCCATTTTTGCATGATGTTGCTCATATGGAAAGTTCTTAAATTCATTCAAATACTTCAATCTCTGGCCGATTTTTTCACATTTCTATGTTTTAAACCAGGGATAATGCTTCTGGATTAAGTATTTACAATCATTTGTAAAAAGAAATCAACCAAAATACAAACCTTTCATCTACAATTTTCACTGGCCTACAAATAAGGATCTTTGTAAACACAGGCTAAGGAATGCATAATAAAAAACTCACCTGCTGTATGTGCCCACTTGTGGCTGTGCAGTGCTTGGTCTTGAGCTGTACAATATCGGACATCTCTGACTGGTTCTCTGAGTGGACTGAGTCCCTCAACTGCTGCATGCCTCTCAGGTGAGCCTCTGTCTCTGTGCTCATGCGACTGGTTACACTGACCGACTAGAATTTAAATATTTATAGAAAATAAACATGCCGGATAAAGTATACATAAGTCTAAACAGTGGGCTCATGCCACTGGTTACACTGACCGACTAAAGTAAACCATGAGCCTCAATCTGTGAAAAGGGAGTTTAATGCATGTGCGTAAAGTGTCGCCCCAGATAAGCCTGTGCAGTCTGCACAGGCTAATCAGGGACAACTCTTTCGGTCTAAACTGGATATTTACTAAGAAGATACTTTCTTTACACGAAAAATATCATAAAAGCGTCAAGTGTTGTCCCTGATTAGCCTGTGCCAACTGCACAGGCTAATCTGGGATGACACTTTATGCACAAGCATTAAACCCCCTTTTCACAGAGCGACTCAATTTTTTGTAGAAAATAAGCATGCCTGATAATTAAAAAAAAATAAATTAGTAATTAAGTTTACATAAAAGTCTAAAAAGCAGACTCCGTTTAAATGCTTTGTGACCCATTTTATTACTGAGTGAAATTTTCTTAAAATTGATTTTTATTTACAGTTAAATAAGAGAACTGATGATAAATGGTTCTAGAATAACAGAATATTAGAATTATCAGCAGGTTTAACCACCTAACCCTAGGCTTATCCACTCAGATACCAACTTTCGCGCATTTGAAGTCCCTGAGTAAATCAAATTGAATTTAAGACCTTTCTTACTAGATTCAAGTTTTAAAGGCTTCATTTCCAACCATAACGTATTGATAAGCAGCAAACAGCATAAAACCTGAACAGACTGCGAGTTACTCTCAGGCTGTTCTGGTTTAATGCTGGTTGCACATACCAAAGGTTTCAAGGGTTCAACTGGATTGACACCAGTACCTGTCAGAATGGATTACTAACACTTTGGCATAGCCCACCTGCTGTGAGATCTGTGACGTGACTGCATGGCTGTCTGTGGTCATCTGAACCAACTCCTGCAGCTTATCCTGTATACTCTGTCACAAAGAAACTGGTGGTATTAATTTCAAAGAATAAGATGAACCATACCAAAAAAAAAATATGTTTGTAAAATTAAACTGAGCTTTAGGTACACAACACCCAACTATTTCCAAATGCTTAGCTAAAGTATGACAGATAATTTCATTTATTAAAAATTAAAAAAAAAAAACACAAAACAAAACACACACAAACAGCAGAATGTTTCTTTAATTTCTACTTAAAGAAATCCATAAAGGACATAGGAATACCACTGCATTATTTACCTAGTGAATAAAGGTCCCACAACTACCAACACTACCCCACCCACCTTATGCCTGCTGTTATAGGCCTGTGTTAGTGTTTCTATGGTGACGTGCAGGTCCACGATGAGCGCCCTCTGTTGCTGGGAGTGATCCTGCACGCTGGACACCATACGAGTTAGGCTCTCGGTGAGCCTGTCACACCACGTGCGCTGGCGTTCCTCCTCGGCCTCTCTCTGAAGGTAGCGAGAGACAATCATAAAATGAGTTTAAAAGAGCCTCGCTCTGGTAAAACGGGGCTTAATGCATGTGCGAAAAGCGTCTTCCCTGATTAGCCTGTGCTCACTGTGTACACTTTCTGCTTTTTCAGTATTTTTTGTGCTGATGAAGTCTCTTCTTTGCGAAAATCTGACTGCATAGGCTAATCTGCCCACACATGCTTATTTGGGACAACACTTGATGAACATGCATTAAACCCTGTTTGCCCAGAGGGAGACTCATTCATTTAAGCTCGACTATATCAAAGGCCATTGGCTTAAAGAGCAATTCTCGGGTCCGATTCCTAGTAAGAACAAGAACTTGTGTGTTTGGAAAGGTTCACGGAATGCTGCCTTGCAGGGGATAGAATTGAGTATGATAATATAAAATTATATATGAGTCGTCTTCATAATTCTTCGTCTGAATTTTGTGCTTTGGTCAGTGATCAGATAAATCGTAACAACCAATCAGACATGTGAAGTTTCAGTTCAATATCTGCACAAGCTACAAAAAGTCACAGATTCATCAATTTAACTTAAAGCTTTTTATTCAACTTGTATTTTCTATGTAACAAAGACGCACTAATCAGAGTGACATTATTACAAACTTCTGTTAACCCTCTACCACTTAGAAACGCACTAAGATGCATTAGAAAACCAAATAAACTTTAAGACCTAGATTCAAGTTTTAAAGGCTTCATTTCCTACCCTAGGAAGGATACTGGTGTGCAGCAAACAGCATGAAACCTGAACTGACTGCCAGTAACTCGCAGGCTGTTCTGGTTTTATGCTGGTTGCATCAAGCCGTTTTCACTTGGCTTCTTAGCGGGAAAGGGTTAACAATGTCCCGCTTTATTTTATGCTTCCCAGTGGTTTATAGAGAAATATCATTGAGTTAAAACTGATAATTCACTGTTTCAAACAATGAAAATTAAGAGTGAAAATTATCAATTTTTTTCACAGTTATACTGTGAAATGACGTGGCTTTCATGATGTTACAATGTCATTATTTCAGCAAAAATACATAAATAATCATTTGTTAGAATAAAATAAACAGAAAATGTGTTTGATTTGGTGGAATATCGAATTTAATTCACTCATGATCATAGAAAAATATATTTTCTAGTGAATTAAAATCGATATTCCACAAAATCCAACAAAATCCTGCTATTATCCCCCCTACCTGGCTCTCCACACTCTCCATGATCTCCCCAAGGGAGGTCCCGATAGCTGCCATCAACGACATTGCACCCTGCAGCTTACCAGCCAGTATGCTCTCTATGTCCGCATGGCGAGTATTCTCCGCTTCCTGAAGACATCATGAAAAAAGTTTCATTTTTTCACATAGAAACCTTGATAATTGCAGTTTTTTAACTGTAATATACTACAGTGATATCTGAATTCGGCGCAATTGGCGTTTTTGGAATTGTGGTCATCAACCAGTGGATGAATCATGCGCTCAAAGTTTATGGCCCGCGTCATGTGAAAATGGGTCTTATGCTATGTGCAGAAAGTGTAGCTTCAGACTAGCCTGCGCATCGGCGCCGTCTGATAAATGTCCGCTAATTAGACCACGAAACCTTCTCGTTGTGCAACTTTAAAGCTGACAGGAAAGCTCCTGACGAGACAGGTCTGGAGCTAGACTTGCCACAAATTGAATAAGACCCATTTTTGCATCACGCAGACACTGGTCATATTATGTTCTTCAACAAAGTTAAGCAAATGCAGTACTTACACCTTAAACTATACCTCATATTGCACCATTAATAGAATATCTATAATCTTTCTTTTAACAAGGCCTGTCACCATAGGATGACATATGCCCCCCTTTTTCAACATTTTTCTAAACCTAAATGCAAAGTGTTTTTCCACATTTTTCGAAACCTAAATTCAAAGTGTGACGGAATTTCAGACGGACAGTGTAATCACTTAATGCCCACCTTCGGGGGCATAATAAAAAACTAGAATAAAAGATAAGAAGAAATAGAGCCAAAAAAATCGACGAAATTAGAGATTTATATAACTGAAGATATTTCTTTATTTTACAGTATCAAACTCATTCATAAATCAAACTCAAAGACATGTACACTTTGGGGAAGTCCATATTCACATTTTATTAAAATTTCACTCGTTTAAATTCATGTCTTGGGTTAAGATAGAGAGAAGAAATTGTTGACATTAACATCATATACACCCTAAAATGATAAATTTTCTAATAACACAGGCAAGGGACACCAACAAGCCCCTCCCAAAGTGGCTCAACATCCTTTTTTCAGTGTTTTTTTCTCACCATTTTGGGAATGGGGCCAGGGCATCTTTTTTAATAAATAGGGAAATTATTGTTGTTTTTTGGCCAACAAATACTTAAAAAATGTAAATTAGTGTTAAATATTTTTCTAACTTCAATTGGAAATTTTAAGCAGTCATTTGGGAAAAATGTATACTTTTTGAAATTGTAATTGCGGCAGAATTTTGGTCCCAAATTTGACCCAAAACAACCAAATTTGTTAAAATTGATATTCCCCATCATATAAATTTTGTTTATGGATGGGTGTAGAACTATCTAAGACAAGGATATCAGTAAAACTGATGGAAGCTCCCCAATGATGCTTTGTCGATATATGGGTTGTGTGAAAAACAAAAACAAAAAATGTGATCTTGAGAAAATCTATTATTAGCCTTGGTGACCTTGACCCCAGTGACCTCAAACCTCATCAAAAGATAGAGGTCCATGCAAGGTACCTACATGCCAAATATGGAAGAGATCGGTAAAATATTGAAGGCGCTATGAGAAACTATAACAAAAGTGTGACGTTTGTACGGAAGTATGGAAGTACAAACTGGCAACTATATGCTCCCCATATATATATATATGGGGAGCATAAAAAGGTATAAGTGAAGGGTTGTGCCTTTTGTCAATTTTTTTTTAGACTCATTTGTACCTGTGATGGGTTTTCACTTATGTATATATACACTCACACAAAGTATACTCATACCAAGTTTCAATGAAATTTGCTAAAGCACTTGCAAGATATGGCTCCGGACAGCTGTAAGCTTATAGTAAAAAGCATTTTTTCAAGATACAAAGGGCCATAACTCCGTTATTAACAGATGGTGTACAATGCCATTTGGCGTGCATCATCCTCTTATCCATATATATACTCATACCAAGTTTCAATGAAATCCGCCAAAGCACTTCCAAGATATGGCTCCGGACACAAAAGTGCCTATAGTAAAAAGCATTTTTTCAAGATACAAAGGGCCATAACTCCGTTATTAACAGATGGTGTACAATGCCATTTGGCGTGCATCATCCTCTTATCCATATATATACTCTTACCAGTTTCAATGAAATCCGCCAAAGCACTTCCAAGATATGGCTCCAGACACAAAGTGCTGGACGGACAGACAACGCCAAAACAATATTCCTCCACCTATGGCGGGGAATAAAAATCCCTGGTTTTCGTGGGAGAAAATCATAGATCATAACAATGTGAAGACTTAGCAAATCATCTTGCATTTCACAACCACTACACTACTCACCTTGATCTGCTGTGCCTCACAGCTTATGCCATTCACCCAGGCCGTGTTCTGCTCGCAGCCGCTCACCGCACTCTGAGTGACTGCCCCCACGTTGTCACGCAGACAGGACTGAAGCTCCCTCATCTGGCCCGTCAGACGTGTCACGTGGTCCTTGTTCCGGGATATCTTGCTGGCTACAAAGATCGAGGAAAGGAATTTAGATCAAATATAGGTATCAACAAGCGAATTGTTTGAATTGATATCCCCCACCAATTTCAACATTTTGTGACAGACGGAATGAAGGACAGCCAAGGCCAATTCTATATCCCTCCGCATTTGGCGGGGGATAAAAAACAATTTATGAACCAAGCACTTCAATGCTTACAGGGAAGACTTAACATTCACTTCAGTAAATATTAATACACTAGTCCCTATGTACATTTATCAAAAGTATTCATTTAAAAAAAAGTTAAGTAAACTTTAGAACTATTTTGCCTTCAAACAAGTGATGTGTTTGTCAAACACTATGCCCCCTTTTGAGCGATTTTGACCCATATATTTGATCAGGGTTGCCACCAACCTGATGAAATAAAATTCCCTGACTTTTCACTTACTTTTCCCTGACCAAATCTTGGTTTTCACTGACTAATTTCGCGACATATTCGGCCTCCTGACCTGAGTGACCTCCCCATACAGCCGACCAAATCCACCCATTTAATGTTTAGTTTATTCTTAAACATAAAATATTTAACAAATAACAAAGCAGTACTACTTGAACACTAAACTATGCATGATGCAAGGCTATACAGAAAATAACACAAAACCAAAGATAACAAGTGATGTGTTTGTGAAACACTATGTCCCCTTTTGAGCGATTTTGACCCATATATTTGACCTTGAAGGATGACCTTGACCTTTCATCACTCAAAATGTGCAGCTCCATGAGATACACATGCATGCAAAATATCAAGTTGCTATCTTCAATATTGCAAAAGTTATGGCCAAATGTTAAAGTTTGTGCAAACCACCAAAGCAACAAACCAACAGACAGGGCAAAAACAATATGTCACAGAGTATAGACTGAAGGACATAAAAAAGTTATACATGTCCAACCACCACATAAAATGATTATGTCTCAACATCTATGAACAAAACATACTTCTTTAGGTAGATACATGTGTTGTTAGTTATGGCAATACAGAAGTAGCACAACACCTATGATACAAAAAACTGTCAATATACAATGTCCATTTCATACTATGATCATACTTTAACATCTAGACACAAGCATAGGTGAATACAAATGAGTATGGGTAATGGGAAATGTTAATAGAAATAAATCTATTAATAAATGTACATAACTGTTAGAACTTAGTACCAATGATTATTCAACTAGCCATGGTCATTGGCAAACATAATTGTGCAACACAAAATAGATAAATTTACATTTTTGAACATGCTAAAAACACATGTTAATGTTTTATGTACATAGAAATAGTCAAAACATTTAAAATAAAATATATACTGTCGAATCTACTATAACAAATGATACATAAAGACTGACATAGCAACTAAATAACTTATGCATCGACCCAAAATTTTATTTTTCCCTGACTTTTCTGAAATTTCATTTTTCACTGGCTATTTTTTTTTTTAATTCCCTGACTTTTCACTGACCTTGAAACAAAAACAAATTTCCCTGACTTTTCAAGTTAAGTGGCAACCCTGTTGACCTTTGACCTTGAAGGATGACCTTGAACTTTTACCACTCAAAATGTGCAGCTCCACGAGATACACATGCATACCAAATATGAAGTTGCTATCTTCAATATTGCAAGTTATGAACAAGGTTAAAGGTTTGGGACACAATGACAGACAGACAGGAAAAAAAAAAATATACCCCCTCTTCTTCGAAGAAGGGGGCATAAAAAGTAAGAAACACACAGCTGAATGATTAATTCCCTATCAAAACTAATAGATATACTGTGAAACCATTATCATTCGTCAAACATTAATTTTCGTCTATTTCGTCAGTAGGCCGATTGACGAATTTAAGTTCCTAACGAATAATTATGGCCAATGTTTAAACGCAATTAAGACTGAATTATCGTAGACATGAGACATTAAAATCCAACGTAATCCACGCATACATACTGCGTCTGATTGTCAATCAAGATTTATCCGGTTTTGACACAAAGGGGTGTACATTATACAGTGTACTGAACTGACACGTGACATTTCCTGTAAAACGCGAATGCAGTAAAGCTGTATCGAATGCGCTGACTTCGTTTAGGTAGGATAGAAATGATTATCGCTAATTGTTAACAACTTTATTACCCATTGTGTGTATTGTGCTTTTCAGTAATGTGAAGATGAAGCTAACACGCGACTGATAAAAGACAATAGACGAAATTGAAAGAAGATAATGTGTATCGATAACTGTATGCATACCGCTTTTTTATGCGCATATATATCCGATAATCCAATATAATAGCAACATCAATTTGAAAAAAAACTGACCATTTATGAACGAGTGATTTTAAATTTAGATGTACAAAGTAACGTTTTATTGTGTCATACGCGGTCATGCAAAAAACGTGCCACCCGGGGACTTTCTGAAAACCGGGCGAAAATGAAAGTGAATTTCTGTTAACAATTACCCTGGTTTTACATGTAACAAAATCATCTTATTTAATTTCTCTTTGACTTTTTCGTTTTCAATTGCATTTTAGCACACAATATTTAAATTTATATTGTCCACAAATAACAATGAAATGACACATGCCTCGTTAAACGTGTCAAAGCTGTCATTGATTAAAAAGATCGATAGCACATACATAGTAGCAGCATTACCGGTAGTCGGTAACGGTTATTCAGTCCCACTAATCCGCTAAGCATAATAATGAACTAGTTAATGGTATACAATAATAAGGGCCAGTTACTTTCACCTGATAACAAAAGACTAGTTAATTGGCATGTGATAAACAGGGCCCGCCTCCTGCAAGTGACTCCCAAGTTACCCCCTCTCACCAACACGATTTATCGCGACCGCAATTTAGAGCGAACAAGTGTTACAAACAAATCGGAAAATGACCGACGCCTTTTGTTTTTATTTTTTTCAAAATCAGAAATTGACGAATTTAAATGCTGACGAAATAGTCATTTTTTGAAAAATAACGAAATTTCGTGCTGACGAAAATAAATGGTTTCACAGGATTTAAAAGATTTGTACTCGAAATGATGACCCACCACATGGAACATAGAAGCCTTAGTAGTCCCAATTTGGTTTCATCAATACAGTTTGAAGCGTGTACTTGTACCAAAACACGATTGAAGAAGTGTACTGACTACTTAAGAGTACTGAAAAACTGGTACACCAGTACGAGTACATCATCACTGCAGGATAAGAAAGGTTTGAAGTTTTTACTCACCCAAGTGCTCAGCGTGCTGCGCATATGTCTGAGCCTGCTCCTCCGCGTACTGTTGCAGGCTCGTCTCCATGGCAACCACGCTGCTCGTGTAGCTCTCCTCGTACGAGGTCAGGGTGACCTTGTTGTGAGCCTCCACACTCTTCAGTCTTGCAACCTTGTCGTGGAGGCCGCTCACGTCTGAAGTGGCACGGTCCACGGTTTGGAGCAACTGAAAGCAGAGGACCATATGCCAAATAAATCTTGAGGATAAGTATAATTTATTATATATTATAATGATAGGCAAACTTGCAGCAGTGGTGCTTTGTATGCAATAAAGATGTTTGTTTGCCCCCACTTTCCCATATACATCTTATTATAAATTTTAAACTTGTTTCAATCGCCGCATATAGACATCAGCAATCAATAAAATCAAAATGTGGCTTATAGTGTGGCTGCTGGAACAGTTTTTTTTTGTTAACACCATGTCAATCAGACTGACCAACGGACAGGTCATTTTGGTTTAAGTAGGCTATCCAAACCCAAAGATCCCTTTGTGTGACTCACAGAGCTAGCTGTATCAAAGAGGTCTCCCTCGGACTGGGTCAACTCCTTGGCCAGGTGCCTATGACCATCCAGCTCCAGCTCCGTGTGCTGCAACGTGACCTTGGTGTCCTTCAAGGTCGTCTTGGTCTTCACCAGCTTGTCCACTGTGTGGGTCAGCTTCTCAGAGGTCTCTTCCAGCTTGTCTTTGGTGTCTGAGAACAGCTCGGTGATCTGATAGAAGTAAAATGTTATGTAGACATTTCTTGTTTAATATACCTTTTGGGACAAAATGGTTAAGCGAATAAGGCAATTATCATCATATTTTATCCCAACTTGACAGCAGCATTGACAAAATTACAATCAGTACTAGTGTGTTTTTTTGTGGTCAAACACCAAGATTCGGCCCCATTCCCAATCTTAAAAAGTATACCTTTTTCCAAATGGGTACCTTAAATTCCCAAGTGAAGGTTTCCCCAAAGAAGAGCACCGCATAGCGGGTGCCAACACTCGGCTGTGGGTGCTTGAATTTGATTTTTTTTTTTACCCTTGACCTTGAAGATCATCATTGACCTTGACCTTTTCACCACTCAAAATGTGCAGCTCGATGAGATACACATGAACCCCCCCCCCCCAAAAAAAAAATATATATTTTTTTACCCTTGACCTTGAAGGAT
>VMBQ01001698.1:145049-176325 GCA_007657795.1 Dreissena rostriformis
TGGTCGGCAATGGTGACAAAAGACAGACCATGGTTGACCATGGTCACAAAAAAACATGGACCATGGTCGGCAATGGTGACCATGGTTTACCATGGTCGGCAATGGTGACAAAAGACAGACCATGGTTGGACATGGTCACAAAGTTACTTTTATTTTCATTTTAGTGTTCCCATGGTATTTAATGTTCATTTACATAAAATATGCAATAATGTTAATTGTTCTTGGAAGAATTAAAAGAACAGTTTAAGAAAGTTTTAAGGACATCTTATTTCAAGAACAGTTTAAGATGATATCAAGAACACAAACATGTACATTGCATTGCTGTTTTTACAAAGGAAGAATATTGTGTGCACAGGAAGTTGAAACAGGCAGGCTGAATGAAACCACATGGTTTATGTTATATTTGGAAATGTAAGTCTTTAATAAATTACCGGCTAAACTGATCAGCCATTTGTTCCATTTCAACTTCTTTGGCACTGTGTTCACTTATGTTTCCCAATTTTTGCTACATTGTGTCACTCTTTCCTCTGCTTTATGAATGTTTTTGTCATCAACAGAATCAGAAGCATAACCAATCATTTCATACTCATTAACTGTTCACCAACATGGCGATGAAGTGTCAGCAATTCTAATGATTTTATTACAATGTTGAATTTTATCTTTAAGTTCTTTCAGTAATTCAATGGCTCTGGACACATCCCTTAAAGTAAGAGCCTTTCCACACAAGTGTTCAATGCCAAAAAGTGAATTATTAATGTCAAACTGCCTTTTATTTCTAGTTTTGGTAAAAAAAACAACAGAACTATCAAGCCTGACCTTTTTCCTGGAATTCTCCAGGCAATTCCTGCAGAAATTCCAGCAGTTATCTTCAGCCTTTCTCCGTCAAAACCATTACCACTTAAGACCGTGGTGCCGTTTTACAAAAGGAAAGCTATATGACTATGGTCTACCATGGTAGACCATGGCCAAATACCATGGTTGACCATGGTCAAATTCCATGGTATACCATGGTCGACCATGGTCAATTACCATGGTCGACCACATTTTGTTGAATGGCACCACGGTTTTTGACCATGGTCATCATGACCATGGTCGACCATGGTATTTGACCATGGTCGAACATGGTATTTGACCATGCTCAACCATGGTCATGATGACCATGGTCAGACTGTGTTGCCATTTAACAAAACGTGGTCTACCATGGTAAACCATGGTCATACCATGGTCATATGACCATGGTTTAGCCATGGTATACCATGGTATACCATGGTCATATGACCTTCATTTCGCCTGGGCACCTCCGGAGGTTGAAATACTCAGGCAGGTATCATTATTCTGAAAAACAACAATTTTGTATGCCAGTAAATAATTAAGTTATTTGTATAAAAAAAATCAAGTTGAATTTTCTCAGAAATTTGCTTTCATCTTCCCAGATTTTCAAGAAATGGTTTGTACATTTTGCATTAAATCTAAATTTTGATTTAAGTGTTGCTCGGTTGTCATAAGTGCCCAATGCTTGCCTGTCACATTTTGATGTATGCAAAGGGGAATACCCAAGTCTAATATCAAATAGTCTCAGGCATATCCTACAATTCATTTTATGACGTCACGTGCATGTGACTTTGTACACACATTTACCATTAATATTGGCCACACTTGGGTAGAACAATTTTAGTAATTTGTTTTTATTGTGCACTATCATTTTAAGGTAATAATGCTACAATGTAAAATGTCCTGGCTATGCATGGCACTGAAATATCCTGATTTTGACCAAAGTAATAAGGCCGACGGACCAGCTACTTTTTGGATTAAATTTGTGGTCCTTTAAAAAAAAATCTTGCCAAGGTACAGCAGACAGCAATTATAACGTCTGAGAATAAAATGTCCCAGTCAAATGACTCAAATGTCCCAATTTGTTCAGAAGTGTTCTATATTTGCCAGCAAACAATATGGCATGAACGGTTTATTATTTTGATTTTTCAATCACCAACATTTTCTGTTTGTAAAATTATTTCAGAAAAATTATCAAAACATACTGCAGAATAATTAATATTTAATTCAACAATAACTTCGCCCTATGTACATCTTATTCTTTCTTGTAAAGTTGTATTACCAATTTACATACATAATTTCCACTTTTGTGTCATACACTTTTCAAACACTTTGCACTTTATCTAACCACATCTGCTGCGTACAAATATATTCCATCCATCAATACCAAACACACCAACACACGAAAGGAATATTAATTTCCTATAAAAGTCAACAATTATAAACAAACAGAACAATATGACACAACTGGTCTGCCCAGCGGTGGTCAAGCATTGGCCGTAGTGGTCAGTAATGGTCAGATAGTTGTTGGAGTGACCAATAACTGACAATGTTCAAATATGGTCATTTAGTATGGAATGCTATAATTCCAATAGGTGCTTATTTATCCCTTGAGAGATTGAACAATAGATGACAGTAGATCAATGGTGGCACTGTTAGTACTATTATGCGACACAATTGTGTTAAGTTGTTAGTATACTATAGCCTCATACAAATAGATAGTGATTCAATAAAAACCAGTAATGTCAATCAAATGAATAGAAATGTTTGGATCAAAAAGAGAAAGGTGTTAAAAGTTAATACAGCAAGAAAATATTGTTATACTTTCTTGTATTCACTGATAAGGAAAGGTTGCAATCAAGTTATTAAAGTTATTGATATGAACAAATAATTTTATTTAAGATTTGCCGTGTCATTCTTTATTACAAATGAATTGCAGGTCAATGAAAACAAGATGGTGGCAAATATCCAGGACATATAGAATACTTTGCCAATCCCAGATTCTGGGAAACCCTTCCAAACGAAATATGTTGAGCCTTGCTCTGGGAAAATGGGGTTTAACCCTTTGAGTGCTGGAACCGGATTTTGAAGGCCTTTGCAAACAGTTTGAATCCAGATGAGACGCCACAGAATGTGGCGTCTCATCAGGATCCAAACTGTTTGCTATTCTGATAGTATTCTTTGAAAACAATCAAAGAAAATGCTAATTTTAGAAATTCAGCAGACAACATTTTAGCAGATGACAAATTTCCCAGCATGCAAAGGGTTAATGATGTGTGTAAAGTGTTGTCCCACATTATCCTGTGCAGTCTGCACAGGCTTATCAGGGACGATGCTGTGTCCTCCCTGATTAGCCGGTGACATTACTGTGCGCAGATGGATTTAGCCCCATTTTCCCAGAGCGAGGCTTATCGGACATAAAAGCATAATGTCTGACACATTTCTGGGCACTGCAGGTGGGACAGGCACATGGTCTGACCAAATTGTCAAACATTTACAGGTGAAAAACTCCAAGGTTTGACAGAGTTTGTAATGTCAGAGTGATAATTTTGTGGGGCATTCATTGTCATTAATTACCAATCCACGAATTTAACACAAATACATCAGAAAATGACAGACACAAATTCCTCTTTATTTTTCAAAAAAATCAAAACAGCACAAAAATTAACGTGTCCACAAAAGACCTCATTTCAGTTTTACCATGAAATTTCATTCATAATAATACATTTCAATTTTTAATAGTGAAATAACCAATAAAAAGTTATCTGGTCCATGCATATTTGAACCCATTAATAACGTTCATTGTGCATGCAAGTAGGTAAATTGTGAGATATATCCCTCTCCCAGCCGATATCTATCAAAGGGAACAAACTCTTATGCTATTTTAATTGGGTAGTTGACTGGAATAAAAATAATTTCTGCTTAATATCAGTAACATATTGTGATTAAAGTATATGGAAAATTATCACTCAACCTACCTTAAAAAAAACACAACACTAATGACCATATTTGATACTGTTGCTCGATTGGTCAATGTCGGCTCTAAAACTAAAACATACCCGGGAATTCTAACGCTGAATTGGTCATTGTCGGCTCTAAAACTAAAACATACCTGGGAATTCTAACGCTGAATTGGTCGTTGTCGGCTCTAAAACTAAAACATACCTGGGAATTCTAACGCTGAATTGGTCATTGTCGGCTCTAAAACTAAAACATACCCGGGAATTCTAACGCTGAATTGGTCATTGTCNTCAATAACTAACCAATCGAATGGCTTTATTTTGGTGAAATGACGTCGTCAACATGAAATGACGTCACAATAGTAAACAACTTTTAGATCTATCAGCATTTGATTGGTCAATTAAGATGTATTTTATTTAGTTTAAAAGCATGTGATAAAAAAGATCTGACACTCGTTGTCATATCATACCATATTTTATTTAACTCGTCCAGGAAATTCGTTAGTAAGCTCGCCAAAGGCTCGCTTACTAACAAAATTCCTGAACTCGTTTAATAAATTATGGTATGAATATGACAACTCATGTCAGATCCTATATTTACGACATCGAATTTTGGGTGGGAATAAAACTCAGGTACAGTCTAAATTTGCCGGTTATGTTTTAGTATATTTTCCGTACCCAGGGTACATGTAAGTATATTTTAGAGTACCCGGGGTACATATTAAGTAGTACCCGAGCCGACAATAACCAATTGAGCTTTACTGTTTGCCAGATTCATATGTGTAAAATAATTAACTGGAACTTTTCAAGGTAAAAAAAATGTTTGGTTTTGATCTGTATATCTCCTTTTGAAAACAATGTTTATATTGTTTGATGTTTTTAATGTTACATTCATTTAAATCTCTAAGTTGAACATTTACTGAATTAATTTAAAAAAAAACATGTTTTTATCTAACCTGAAAGATTTTTGTTTCTAAAGTTTATTTCAAATTATGATTAAAACTATTTATTAAACACATTTTCTGAAATTGTTTGTCATATCTTGTAAAATATTGTTTTTCCATGAAAACATTGTTGTTTTCAAATAAAACGTGCCTTTTTTTATTTCAAGCACTGATCAAGCCTAGAAGTGAATGAGGAAATAGATAACACCAGTGATAATGTCCCTGATAACAGGGTTGATAACACTGATGAGTATGTTTACATCTGTCAGGGTCTAATCTAAAAGAGGAATGCGCAGGCTACTCAATGACGTAACTGATTGCACTGCTATATCTAGCCAACAAATCTAGGTGTTCAAGTGGTCAGTGATTATAACAGTTTTCTATTACCATAAATACTGTAATAAACACCCCAAACCCAAATTAACACAGGTAGCATGCAGGCTACTCAATGAAAATAACCGTTGCACTTCTATATCAAGCCATCAAATCTATCAAGTGTTCAGTGATTATAATTTATTTTCTAATCTAACAGAGGAGTGCGCAGGCTACTCAATGAAAATAACCATTGCACTGCTATATATAGCCATCAAATCTATCCCATCAAGTGGTCAGTGATTATTATGCGTTTTCTAATCTAACAGAGTTCAGCACAGGCTACTCAATGACATTACAATTGCACTCTTATTAATGGCCAACAAATCTGAGTGGTGAAGTGGTCAGTGATTATTGAGGGTTTCCTCTTACCATAATATCCTGTTATTAACACCCCAAAACCAATTCACAGGTAGCATAAATGCTATAGCTCACCAACATTAACCCTGTGAACTCCTGACTCCATTTTGTTCATGCACTTGGTAATAACATTGAGCCTTGCTCTGTGAAAACGGGGATTTAATGCATGTGCGTAAAGTGTATCCGCTCAAACTGGATTTTCGTAAAGAGTCTTTCTTTAAACGAAAAATACAATTAAAGCGGAAAGAGTCGTTCCTGATAAGGCGAATCTGGGACTACACTTAAGGCACATGCATTGAACCCCCTTTACACAGAGCAAGATTCAATTATATTTTGTACCAAGCCAGTGTCTTTTGTACAAGGTATATTGTTTAACATTAAGACAAACATAGCTGTCGATTGTACTGCCATTCTTTGGTAAAAACACTTATCCTTTGTCAAGAAAACTGCACTTCAAATACACAAAAAGATTGATAAAAAAAAACTGAATGAAACATGGTCAAAGTTGAGTTGAATGGTTGAATAGTGCCTTTTTAAGAAAGTATTTCAGTCTTTCATTATTTGCTCCCGCTTCATAACTCTGAGCCAGCTTTGAATCCTTGGGGTATATTTAAAGGTATGGGAAGTGTTATGGATCTGAGTAGACATGAATTGTCTTTAAATTGTCTACCAGTGCACATTATATGTATTATAAGGTCTCATTGGCCACTGTGAACTGGTCTATTTGGATCAAAATTATTTCTTTGGCCAATACCCAGGCAGCTGGGGTAAATTAGACCTACTTTGGCTCAAAATTAAATGTTTTCCCCTAAAAGGTCACAGGGGCAAGTCTGCACATAATGAAGTGTTGAAGACTCAGCGATAACCTGTAAATATACTTCTTAATAACACACTATGGAACAGTCCTAACTCCTTCCCAAAATTATAATTTATTGCCGGCCAGGAGGTCCTATAATCATGCATCCTTTCCCGGCCCGGACTGATCATTTCCGGCCCAAAAAAGGAAAATGATGAAGAATGACAAAAACGAAATTGTTTACACAATATTTGAATATTATTATAATAATATACTATTTTAAATCAATATTCATACATTTCACTAACAAATAATGAAACTTCCTCTTAATAAAATAATGTACTTCTGAGAGCTTCACTTCATTTATTCCATTGAGAGTATGTTAATAATTCAATTATATATTTGTTTCTGTTTATGTAATTTCCTTTTTAACTCCTCTGTTGATGTTGACAGTTCGCGGGAAGGCCACAATGAATTTCGTTTATTCCCTGCTTGCTTACGAATAAATCCGTTAAAACGGAAACTAAAACGCACATGCTTGTCAATGTTTATTCTCTCCCTTTGCGAAATGTACTCATATAGTGATGACCTAGTGTGTTATTCGTTTGGCGACGCAGCAAAAATCTTTGGATACCGTATATACACTTACGTCATTCAGAAAATGAAACCAATGAAAAACGTTTTACATTATTGGAGTATTCATTAACAATTTGGTAAAATCTTACTTTTGCCTTGAAACTTTTCTAAAAATAGCTTATGGAATTCCAAATTTCGCCATAATTTTATTACCAGACACGAGGTCCTGCAATATAAGAATCATTTCCGGATTTTCCAATTTATTATCAGAAAAATCCGAGGACCGACGGTATTTGGGAAGGACTGCTATGGACCTAAGTCCATCACCAATGAAAACCCGTCAGTATCAACCATTAGTCACTAACAAATTTAGCTTTTCATAAGAGCCTGGGTCAATGGATTTTCTTCACTTTTTATAATCCACCTTTGCAGACCTCCAAGAAAGATTTCAACACTTGGTCTTCCTAAAACCCACTTCATCAACCTCCATATCATAACGACAGTCCAGATTCATGAAACTCCCAAAACAACAACACTTCAGATCACATTTTCTGAAGGAAATGTAACATTTTTCTACTGAAAATGTTTTTATATGAAACATTTTAACGTCAAGAGTACACCAGTCCCATTTAACCCTTTGCATGCTGGGAAATTTGTCTTCTGCTAAAATGTTGTCTGCTGAATTTCTAAAATTGGCATTTTCTTTGATTTTTTTTTCAAAGAATACTATCAGAATAGCAAACAGTTTGGATCCTGATGAGACGCCACGTTCTGTGGCGTCTCCTCTGGATCCAAACTGTTTGCAAAGGCCTTCAAAATTGGTTCCAGCACTGAAAGAGTTTATAAAGCCGCATATTAAGCTTGTCAAACATGAATTCACGATTATCTATATGAGCCTTGCTTTGTAAAAAGGGGGTTTAATGCATGTGCGTTAGGTGTCGTCCCAGATTAGCCTGTGAAGTCTGCACTGGCTAATCAGAGACAACACTTTTTGCATTTTTGATATTTTTGGTTTAAAGAAAGTCTCTTCTTTTCAAAAAAGTCCAGTGTAGGCGGAAAGTGTCATTCCTAATCAGGGACAATACTTTCCGCCTAAACTGGAATTTTTGTCAAGAAGAGTCTTTTTTTAAACATTTTTTTTAAATAAAAGTGGAAAGTGTCATCCCTGATTAGACTATGAAGACTACACAGGCTTATCTGGGACGACACTTTAGACACATGCATTAAACCCCCTTTTCTCAGAGCGCATCTCATTTCATTGTTGCTTTTTGTTGCTTTGCTGACCAATTTTTGTTACAAGTT
The DNA here is from genome assembly GCA_007657795.1 of Dreissena rostriformis. Taxonomy (NCBI): domain Eukaryota; kingdom Metazoa; phylum Mollusca; class Bivalvia; order Myida; family Dreissenidae; genus Dreissena; species Dreissena rostriformis. The sequence goes on from VMBQ01001698.1 coordinate 153,191, forward strand.
GTATAAAGGCCATTAACAGTTCAGATATGTGACCTATCAATGCAAAGGGTATTCAATCATATCTAACCACATTACAAAACTATATTATTCACACATAATGTCAGTCACTAAAAAAACTGTTTTCACTTTCTCTTTATGATTGTTGTTGTGTTTTCAACCTTTAAAGAGACTAGTTCACTGTTTGGTAAAATTACAAGTTTTGAAAGAATCATTGATTCGAAAAGGAATGTATAATTTGTTTGTTCAAGGGAAATAACACTTAGGACAGACTTGAAAAATATTTGTGCATTAATGTATAATTATGTTTCAAAATGTGTAAAAAAATATTGGGTTTGTATTTCTTGATAATTTGGAAAATACTTGTAGTACTAACATAGCATTTATAATTTAAGATAGCGTGGCGCAGTGGCAGTGCGCTCGCTTTTGCTCTCAAAGGGCACGGGTTCATATTTTTATTATATGAATACTTTTTATTGAACTTTTTTTCCTGCTGTTGTAATTAGTTAAGACTATTCAAAACAGTATAGATTTGTTTGTAAACATATTAAATGACATTTTTCAAAAATACCAAAAATCTGTGAACAAGTTCCTTTACAGTGGTATAACATTACAGGAAGAGCCCCCGAAAAAGTACATACTCGTGAAATAAGGAACACAAATGGAAAGAACACAGACAATATTAAAAAAAAATATTGGGAGGACAGGTGCACATTTGTATAAGGGTGCTGTATTAGGAGTTGAGTGTTGTGTTATATGTCTGCCCAATTTATGGGCAAGTGACTCACTTGACTTAACCCTTTGCATGCTGGGAAATTTGTCGTCTGCTAAATTTCTAAAATTAACATTTTCTTCATTTTTTTTTCAAAGAATACTATCAGAATAGCAAACAGTTTGGATCCTGATGAGACGCCACGTTCTGTGGCGTCTCATCTGGATCCAAACTGTTTGCAAAGGCCTTCAAAATCGGGTTCCAGCGCTCAAAGGGTTAAGACTACCAGCCAATCTCAAAGAAATGAGCCTTCCTAAGCGAAAAACCAAGCTTAATGCATGTGCGTAAAGTGTTGTCCCAGATTAGTCCGCACAGGCTTATATCAGGGACAACACTTTCTGTTTTATAGTATTTTTTGTTTACAGGAAACATCTTCTTTGCTTAAATCGAGTTTAGGGTGGAAAGTGTTGTCCCTGATTAGCCTGTGCAGACTGCACAGGCTTATCTGGGACGATACTTACGCACATGCATTAAACCCCGATTTCCCAGAGGGAGATTCATTTCTCTCCTGTTAACGTTTCTCTACTCTCATTTGAAACAGCCTAAAGAGCGATGCAGCAGGGCATATGCCATGGAACCAGGGGGTGCTGAGTTGGATGCCCTGTCTGAGCAGGTGATCTTTGCCAGGTCATGGTTGCACCAGTATGTATGTGCAATTTTAAGCATATGAGCAGAGCTCTGGGAAAATAGGGCTTAATGAATGTGTGTTAAGTGTCGTCGTCCCAGATTAGCCTGTGCAGTCCACACAGGCTAATCAGGGACAACACTTTCAGCTTTTATGTTATTTTTTGCTTAAATGAAGTCTCTTCTAAGCGAAAATCTAGTTCAAGCGGTAAGTGTTATCCCTGATTAGCCTGTGAGGACTGCACAGGCTTATTTGGGATGACTAATTACGCACATGCATTAAGCCCTGTTTTACCAGAGAGCGCCTCATACTCATGTACCTCAGTGACTGGAAGGCACACACTGATATGAATTGGTAAAAGGTTGCTTCCCTAAATATTAACCCTTTGCATGCTGGGAAATTTGTCGTCTGCTAAAATGTTGTCTGCTGAATTTCTAAAATTAGCATTTTCTTCCATTTTTTTTCAAAGAATACTATCAGAATAGCAAACAGTTTGGATCCTGATGAGAGGCCACGTTCTGTGGCGTCTCATCTGGATCCAAACTGTTTGCAAAGGCCTTTAAAATCCGGTTCCAGCGCTCAAAGGGTTAAGTTGTTTTGAATTTTTCCCTACAAGGAAGGAGGTTGTTTGGTGGCCAGGGAAGCTAAGTTGGTCTAAGAGTCGTTGTCTTTCACCAAGATGTCCCAAGTTTGAGTCCTGGGGCCCATCTTCTCAACCATCCTAGGCCTGTTATTACAACATCAAATACCCATAAATGCATAGAACCAACATTGTAATTTCNGCATCGCGGGGAAATTTGACGCGCCGCCGCGAACTGACGCGGCTTTGACGGCCGACTCNACAACATCAAATACCCATAAATGCATAGAACCAACATTGTAATTTCAGTATTTTAACTTAATTTCTTATAAATGGTATCTGTCACAATGTTATTTTTTGAGGATGTCGTAACCAAATCAGAGAATACAATTTCATGTGGATTTGTCAAAACTACACAATTCTGTCATAATTTTAACTTGTCATACACGACAAAACCCTCGACTGAATGCCCAATTTTCTCAATCTGTGCTTATTTTCAATTAAATAGCACTTATTTCTCCATCCAAGAGCTGTTCTGAAAACAACACTGGTCTAATATCTCTACAACTGGAGCAACTTTTGATAACAATTTGTCAACCTTATAACAACTTATTTTGCATCTCTCAAAAACCATTTTCATAAAACCATCAAGAACAGGACTGTTATCAGGCAAATTGCCTGCATCCATTTGGCTAGATAGGCCTATTTTCTAATTAATTTTAAAGCAACCAATGCTCACAATTTTTAAAGTATGTCGCTTAACTGAGCTATCATTCAAACAAATCTTCTGATCAAGTTTCATGAAGATGGTTTTCAAAAAGTGTACCTTACAGAGTGCTAACAAGGTTTGCCTTTAGCCTTATTAGCAAAACTGCCCACCCACTGGTGGCCAAGCTTTTCAAAGGACTGAACACATTTTGGAACTCGATATACCCAAAAAAGATATCATTATATACAATTTTATGTTCTAAGCATGTTTCATGATGATCAGGCAAAAATGTGACTTCCAGAGTGTTTACAATGTTTCGCTATAGCCATGTAATGAAATTTACTGCCAAGCCGTCAGGCTGCCATGTTTTTTCAACGCACCAAAACTGTTTTCAAACTCGGTTGGTATATCATTTGAACAAAATTTAATGTTCTGCCCAAGTTTCCTGATGATTTAACAAATAATGCTAGTGTTCACAAGCTTTTTCTTTAATCTGATGTAGTGACCTTGTTTTTAATTGACCCCATATTACCCAGTTTCAAACTAAGCCAGGTTTTCGTTGGGATAAAATTAACAAATTAACGTTCTGGCCAAATTTTTATAAAAGTGGCCTCTAGTGTTCTCAAGGTAATAGTTGACAACCGACTACACACAATGGACAACCAACGGCTGACAAAAGGTGATCACAAAGGCTCACCATCAGCAAGTTGTGCTTAGGTGAGCTAAGAAGAAAGAACCCCAAAAACATGGGAAATGAATGAGTGCATACTACTTTTTATGTATTCTTTAGGTTTGTTTTTACTGCAGCTGAGTGTTCATCAAACATGTACCACAAAAGCATGTTTAAAGCCATCTCTGTATTGGCCTTATGCTATAAAGCTGTGGTAATTAATTACCTGATAAGATAGGGGGCTTCTCTGAAGCCAACCAAGGCCCTGAACTCTGTCAGGGAAAGTGGCGACCATGAGAGGGCACTTCAGAATCAATTAGTGCCCACTTCACATGTGGATGACATGAAGAGGGCGATTACAAAGTGCATGACTATAACACGTTGCCTCATTGCAATTTTGATTGGCAATGTATTTGTTGAACTTACAGATTTAAATTTTAAACTTTTTGAATACGTAATTGACCCGATGTAAAATGAACTTTTTACTGTAAGTAAACATTTTTTCTAAACTGTTTGAACAGTAAGTTGTGGAACCACTATCAAAACACCCTTTAAATGTATTTTAAATAAAAGGCATGATGAACATCTGAATTAAAGGTTTAATTAAACATATTCACAATTATAGAAAGATCTAGAGTGAAATAAGGTGCTGCACCTTGCTCCTTGTGGCTTCCTCCCTCCAGCCCCTCTAAACTGGTCAACACAAAAAGGGCTAAAATCTTTTAAAGTTAATGTTTTTTTTGCAAATACTCAGAATGGGCTTTAGAACCTCAAAAACAAGTTACAGTTACTGCTGGACTAACAAATTTCTAGGGTTATACAAAATATAAAAACACAGGTCCATCTTTCCACCCTGCCCCTTTCTTGTATTAAACTACTTCTTTTGTGACCTTAGATCGTTCCCTATTCAATACAAATTCACTTAAAAGATCATAATATATTGTCTTTAAAATTGACATTTACATGTAAAATACTCAAAGAAATGACAATGATAGACCAATAATAAGGGCAAAACACCCTTTTTTATCTGAATATTGTATTTTTTATCTCCAAAATTAGTTTCCTTATCATTCCAGTACAAAACTATTCCTTTGATGCCCTTAGAGTGGGGGCTCATTAATATCAAATGGTATTCATAGCCCAAGGAAAATTGTCAATGCTGTCCTTCAAGATTGTCTAACACATAATCACTCATCTGGATCCAAACTGTTTGCAAAGGCCTTCAAAATTCGGTTCCAGCACTGAAAGAGTTAATGCATGTGTGTAAAGTGTTGTCCCAGATTAGCTTGTGCAGTCTGCACAGGCTATATCATGAACGACACTTTCCGCCTGTACTGAATTAGAGTTCCTAATCAAAGTGCTGAAGGCACTGAATTTGTTCGCTATCTTAGACGCAACTCAGTTTAAAATTATGTTATAGCCTTTAATCGCAAGTTTGAAATGAACACAACCCATTCAAATTTATAAAGAGTGTGTCTTATAATAAAGCACAGGTCAAGATGTGTGTGCACTGTTTATCCTCATATTTATGTTATAGAGATAACTAAGACAAAATATGCGCATTAGCCTAAAATATGCGCATTGCACAGGCTAATCAGTGTGCACAGGCTAATCTTATTTGACATGCATTAAGCCCTGTTTTCCCTGAAAGCAGCCAATATGTACAGATTTCAATGATAAACTCTCCAATGTCGTGGCACAAGCTGTTAAACACTATTTATTACATACACACTTGATAAACTGCTAAGTGATTTAAATGTAAACAGCAGGTTTAAAGAGAAGACAATCCGCAAGATCTGCTGTCTGCAGTGTACCTGTATAAACAGGCAGATGTGGTGGTTATCATTCCTGGCAATACAATTTTGTACGTCGAAGTACAAAAAAATGTACTTTGAAGTACATATTGTACGTCGACGTACATTTTTCTTTTTTCCTTGTAGGTCTTGTTGACTTTTGACCCAAATGGTACGCCATAGCATACTGAATTGCAAAACTCCCTCTACACTAGCGGGAACAACTTAAAACGAATGTCACTGCCAATCATTTCATGCCATGAATAAGGGGAAAATACTAACTTCATCATCTCATTGAGCTCCAATGAAATAGTAAGGTTTGATCATATCACTGGTGCTTAGCAGCAAGCTTTCTCGGGGACTATTGTTTAAGTATTAATTCAACAATATGTTAATAACATATTGATATTGTAAGTGTAAAATTTTACATGTTAAACAATAGAAAACAAAAGTTCAATTCAATCGAATACTATATTTTAGCACAATGGTACAGAAATGTGGTAATATTGGCCAATAACTGCAGTGATTAGCATCATTTTTCTTTGCAATCATGTGGTTTCATATTTATGACATGAAAAGGTAAAAAATGTAATGCCTCTCATTCGCATTTCGCACATTTTATATATTAATTGTTCAAAAGCATAAAAGAAAAAGAAAATATGTTCATATCAGTGTAATATCGTATTCACATTTCATTTGTGGTCATATAAAACAAATATTTTCACTCGTGGCTCTTTCACTGGACCTGAACATATTGTTAGAAATAAATATTGAAATAAATGAACATCCTCTGTATCTCCCACAATAGTTTTTAATAGTCTCCGCAATGAAAAACCAACAAATACCAACAAAGCTGACACATTTAACCCATTAATGCCTAGTGGACTCTCCTATCCTTCTAAATTGGATCAATTTATTTCCAAAATTAGGGATGTCTAGTATATTTATTTCTATATTTAGAATATTTCTTACAGAAATTCCTTTAAGCAAACAGCGCAGACCCTGATGAGACGCCGCATCATGTGGCGTCTCATCTGGGTCTAGGCTGTTTGCCAAGGCCTTTTTTCTAGACGCTAGGCATAAATGGGTTAAAATCCTTACAAACTCGCCCACCTATCAAACTGATTATTTGAATGCAACTATTATTGGTGGATAAAATAGGTCAGCGTTGTTTGTACCTATGTATTGGTAGGGTTTTTCCAAAGTTGTGGAGATATGGGTATCACCTATTCTCTAATGGTATTGTTGTTTTGTGGTGACAGAATCAATATCACAGTTGCTGTAATGAAAACACTGGATGGAACATTTCTACTGCTGTTTTTTAAAGGTCCCTTTTCACAGATTTTGGCATGTTTTGAAGTTGGTCATTAAATGCTTTAAATTGATTAATGTAAACATTGGAACTAAGGAGTTCCAGTATAAAACAAAAATAAAATTAAAGGAAGAAAAAAAAGTAATCCACACCTGCCGCACGAACCACTGACTCTTGGAGTAAAAGTATAGCGCTTAAACCCGATGATGATTTGGTCATCCGTGCTGGCGTAACACAATATGTATTGTATTACTAATATAAACAAGAGTGACAAACTGTCACAAGATACACCCGTTTAAAGGTTTTGGACAACTTGATAACTGTACCATTTGAGTGGCAAAATGATATATTTTGAAAATTAAGCAACACATAACTTTACCATTAGCCAATAAAATGCTGACTGTCAATTTCCTAAAACTCGTGGAAAGCGCGAACGAAAACCGTCGAAACAAGCGTTACAGCATGATAACACAAGTAATGGACTAGGGTAAAAGACACAATGGGGATTGTTTTAAACGCACTTAGTGACCCTGTGACCTTTTTTTGACCATGCATAACCCATATTTGAACTTGACCTAGATATCACCAAGACACAACTTCTGACCAAATTTGGTGAAGATCGGATGAAAACTACTTCAATTAGACACCATTTAACACCATGCTAAATGCTTGAAATGCACTAAGTGACCTCGTGACCTAGTTTTTGACCCGGCATGACCGATATTTGAACTTTACCTAGATATCATCTAGACACAACTTCTGACCAAATTTGGTGAAGATCGGATGAAAATTACTTCAATTAGAGAGCCGACACCATGCTTTATGCTTGAAATGCACTAAATGACCTCATCACCTAGTTTTTGACTCGGCATGACCCATATTTGAACTTGACCTAGATATCATCTAGACACATCTTCTGACAAAATTTTGTGAAGATCGGATGAAAACTACTTGAATTAGAGAGCGGACACCATGCTAAATGCTTGAAATGCTAAATGCTTGAAATGCACTAAGTGACCTCGTGACCTAGTTTTTGACCCGGCATGACCCATATTTAAAATTGACCTAGATATTATATAGACACAACTTCTGACGAAATTTGGTGAAGATAGGATGAAAACTATTTGAATTAGAGAGCGGACGCTGTGGACGCCACTGGACGCCGCCGCCCGCCAAGGGTGATCTTACAATACGTCCCGATTTAAACGGGCGTATAAAAATCATCAAAAGATGCATATAATGTTTAATTTAGAGCATGATAACTGTTCAGTATTACTCTTTCCTAGCACAAAAAAAAACATAACCGCAACTAAACTTTGGAAATCTGAAACAATATTTTTCAATTTATCGTGGAAAGGTCCCTTTATATATATAAGTCCCTAATCCAAAATCAAACATCACAATTCCAAACTTCAAAGAGTTGTTTTGCCAAATATGAAATGCCCAACTTGTGAAAAACAGTGCAACAACCGATAATTAGCTTTAGAAAAATAAACCCTACTAACACCTTGTTAATAATAAACATTGTTTATCAAAATATTATCTGCCTGTAATTTCCAGCAGAAGTGAAACCAGATAAAAGCCATTGGTATGCTGGATTGGTAGAGATAGCTCTAAATTACCAGGATTTATTGCCCAAATCTCTAAGGAATATAAAAAATGCTGCAGGAAAAACATAATAATTTACTGTGAAGGTAATTGCCCAGCTGACCTGATGCTTAAAACACAAGACTTTGAGGCAATTTACCTTCATGTGTTTATTTTTTTCACCTACAGCCCATATGGGCCAAGCTCTGTTAAAAAGGGGTTTAATGCATGTATGCAGTCCGCACAGGGTCGACACTTACAGCTTTTATTGTATCTTTCAATTAAAGGAAGACTCTTCTTGACAAAAATCCAGTTTAGGCGGAAAGTGTTGTCCCTGATTAGCCTGTGCGGACTGCACAGGCTAATCTGGGACGACACTTTATGTACATGCATTAAACCCCCTTTTCACAGAGCAAGGCTCATATCTTTGTTGTACATTATTGGATTTCAAAATATATTGGCACAAATGATCATCATATAAAGAAGGCGTGTTTATGAATATCCATTATCTGTATATAATGAAGGTTCATATNTGCACAGGCTAATCTGGGATGACAATTTACGCACAAGCATTTTGCCCAGTTTTCTCAGAACACGACACATATTTCCACAACATTGTCATCAGTTATAGGATTTTGAAATAAATTGGCACAAATAATCATAACATATTGGCCCTAACCCGCGAATGTTAACCAAACTCAATTTATTAAAATTTTTAGGAGGAAGAAAAAACTTCACAATTTTTCTAAAAAAATCTTGATGAAGGTTAAACTTTGCAAAAATAGTTTAAAGGTAGTTTTAAAGTTGTAAATATGTTATATTGACTATATAAATTCGAAAAAAATCATTAAATTCCTAAATCCATCCTACCTCTAATGGTCTACACTGAAGTTTGGAAATTTTCGAACTCAATTTTATCAAACCAATGAATATTCGCCAAAATATCACATGGGCATAACTATATCATCCGATTTGCGAGGAGCTTAGAAATTTTCGCTGTGAACACTGGCTCTGAACGACAATGCTTAAATATCATAATCCGTTTCCGCGCAAAAACTGAGTTTGGCCATTTTCGCGGCACGGGACGATATGGATGATACATCACATAAAAAATCATGTCGGTCGCTTCAAGGTCAAGGTCACAGTGGACACTTGAAATTTGTGCATAGACCTTCTATGTTATATTTAGTGATATCAGATCTTCATGTGACTGTCAGTTCTTTTTCTTTATCGTGCATTGAAAAAATGTTTCATCATACTTGTTGTATGCACCAACTATGGTGCTTGCAGCAATGCTTCAGGTCCATGTCACATATGTGAAATAGACTTTATGTGAAGCAACAGTTACAAAGGACTAGTACATTACATGCTGTATTAACCTTTTTAGCTTGGGTCAAGATGAGACGCCACAGAACCAAACTGTTTGCTATTGTGATAGTAAATAAGAAATTGCTAATTTTAGAAATTCAGCAGACCACATTTTAGCAGGCAACAGATTTCCCAGCATGCAAAGGGTTAACTATTCACATTATGCATGGCACACAACGCTGGTTTTCATGTCCAGCCAAATAAAGTGGGGGCATCCTTTGGACACAATTTTTCAGTTCAGTATTATAGCTTCATACATACATACAAACACAAATGTTGGGTCTTAAAATGTAATCTAAAAATATTTTCGTTTTAAACATTTTTTAAAGAACAAGTACAATATTGAGAGAATATTGAGAATATTTTTTAAGAGAACAAGTACAATATTGAAAGATTATTAAACTGCATGAAAATAAACTTCTATCAAATACCATGGCTACTATTTACAACCAACTGCAGCTTTAACCCATGTATCACAGTGGGTCCAAATAGGTCAACATTGTCAACATAAAAGGTCAAGTCATTGGTAAACCTAGGTATTAATGCACATAAAACAACCAAACAAGAAGGATTCTGAGATTTATCAAGTTAATGTGCACTTTAAGCATCTGGGTATACCTTTCAGCTTCAGNAATTGATAAAACACACATATTCTTTCATTGGTTCACCTAAAAACTCTAATTCATTGTTTATTGGGCGATAAACAATGTTCACCAATCATTATTTAGTAACTATTATAGTGACTGTTGTGTACTGATTTTCATATGGTCACCAAAAATTATTTAGTAACTATAATGACTGTAGTGTACAGATTTGCATATGGTCACCAAACATGATTAAGTAAATATAGTGACTGTACTGTACTGATTTTCATTATAATAATGGTACCCGCTAACGTTATTCAAGTATTGTGCATGTTCACCCACTAAGCTCAACATGAGCACCTAAAAACAAAAGGCAAGTCGGGTTATCCGGTAATCAGTTGGTAATCCATGATCACCTATGTCACCCTTAACAATGACACTAATGAGCCAGAGCTGACGCGTTGAAAGGTAGCGATAACATCACATTCCTTTTTTATTTTTACATTAGTTAGTTACAGGAGCTATTCGGTCCCACAAATACACAAACCCAATTACAGGGGACAATTAACCCTTTGCATGCTGGGAAATTTGTCGTCTGCTAAAATGTTGTCTGCTGAATTTCTTAAATTAGCATTTTCTTCGAATTTTTTCAAAGAATTCTATCAGAATAGCAAACAGTTTGGATCCTGATGAGACGCCACGTTCTGTGGCGTCTCATCTGGATCCAAACTGTTTGCAAAGGCCTTCAAAATCCGGTTCCAGCGCTCAAAGGGTTAAGGGGGAAAGTGCTGTTCCTGATTTAAATCTATGCGGACTGCACAGCACATACATTAAACCCCCTTTTCCCAGAGCGAGGCTCAAACACAAAACTGCAAGGATGACTTACCATGATTAGACACTTGGAGAATGGTTTCCCCATCATGTACTAGGATTCCTGCCTTTGTTAATCAAACTTGTATAAATCCATGGTAACTTTTAATGCCAACTTCACAGATGATGGCTTATCAGCCATGAGGTTCCATTCCTTTGAATTTATCATTTTAAACAACACAGGCTTTGTTAATCCAACAATTAGATGTTTGTTTTCATTTAATGCATTTTGGTTTTGGCTTATTTTCAAAATATAAAATTCTGCTTAACCAATGTTTTACCTATAAAGTTGACACCTACTATTGTTGAAAAAGGCAACTATATTTTTAAACAACTTTCATTATATATTGTTACAGTCAGGATGCACTTTTGCCTTCTGAACTCGGGTATGTAAATATCCAAAATAACGGACTGATTGTTGTATATATGAGTCTCATTAAAATATTTCAACTTAAAAAATACTTTGTTTTCACATTTCACATGTACACATTTATGTTCAAGGACATACAATTCCAAACACAGAAAAACACTTTTCTTACAAAAACATTCGCATTTATTTAGATCACAAACAAATAAATAAAATACTACTATAAATCCGCCACATTTTTCTATCTAATCCATAGCACTTTCTCCACAATAATTCCCCATATTTCTCCACTCAGCCATTAAACACTTTACCATCTTGGCTTATAGTTTATAAAAAACATCCTGTAGAACAAGTCTTATCAAAGGATATATGACTCCACCCCTCAGGGCCAGGCCTAGCTGTTGTTTATTTCTTTTCTGTCTGCATCCCTTTTTACATCTATCCCGGTGTGACCCCTTTTTACAGACCCTTTCACTCTTCTCCAATTAGGTGCACTGTAGTTTATGTGAACATCTGTAAATTCAATTTCTAGAAGAATGATGAGTTTTTCCTTGTTTTTCTCCCCAGAGGTTTACCTCTATTTATATTGCATCTCCTGCTTAACTTTATAAACTTTGATCTTTTGTCACAAAGACCGCCCTGTCTTGTTTGTTGTTAATTAACATAATTAACTGATTAATTTACATTAATTTCCATTCACAAAACATAGTGACATAATTGTACCCATTCAGGCAGATTGTTTTGACATGACATTGTTTAAATTGACCACGACCAACTTGACATGCTCATTAACTATCAGTGCAAGATAACCTTATCCAAAAATTTATCTTTCCCATAAAATCATAACATCTTTCGCCACTGCATGAAACACAGATCACCATGTAGGTACATTATCCATAAATCACATATGTACATCCATAACAACAAAACATCTTGTGTTATCGAAAAATCGGGAATAAAAAACGAAAATATCAATCCAAACCATCGGCCAACCTCAGTTTACATCCACATACATACTGACCACTGAGTATAAAGCCTGTACTGTAGCATTGAAATCCTAGAGATACAAGTTTATAAGTTTCATCCCAAGGAAAGCAAACGTAACAAGAGCCTATCTAAACAAACACATCCTATAGAGTTACAGGCAACTGGCGTACACATGCCCCATTAACTGATAACCATTGAAAGCTCTGTCATCAAAAGCGGCCTTCAAAGTTTAACATACCTAATCTGAAAGTAAACTCTAGAGAGTGGCTAATAAACGGGATATTAAAAACTGACCAATCTAACCATTCTGACCATCATGGCCTTTCAATGTGCTGGTCAAGCATAGATAGTAGCCATGTTTATAAACAGATTAAATGAGTTATTTGCTTTTCAAGTCTTAATCACTCAAACTCCTGCCAACCACTGAAGTATCCCTGAGAACGTCCATCTATCATTAAACGGGTATTATTGGGTATTAATGAAGTGCAGGAATTTTTAAGAGGTCAGAACTTGTCTCTTGTGGATATAAATGAAGCGCACTTTAAAAAGACGCTTGGGTGAAATGAAACTTGTAAGATGTTTTTTTTAAATTCCTGATCCAATTAAAATTGATGTTGTATATACTTCAGACTGTCATTCAGCTAAAGACATTTCTTAGTTTAATTCAAAAATAAATTAATATGATATTCATCATATATCAAATAGAGTAAACTTCCATTGTAATTCAGTGAACAATAATGCATTCAATGTTGGAAATATGTGTCATCAAAAAACTTTACTATAAAACTTTAACAATTTAGTAATAACACAACTTTGTCTGATATTATAATAAATATAGCAATTTTGGTCCACTTCAAATGATGATAAGGCCAAAAATATAAAACCATTTGTTTCAAATAACATTGCAAAAAATAGGGTAGTTAGGTAGGCTTAACTTTTTTTTATTATTTTTTACAATTCCCAATTTAATAAGAATATGTAATATGAAATTGTCTAAATCACTTCTCAACATTCTTTCTCATTTACGGTAGTTTTAGTTAATTTATAATTAATTTAGAGAATATGATTAAAAGCAGCAAACATGATCCCATACTCAATATATAAGTTACATGTATTATAGTGAATTTAGCAAAAATGATAGAACTTAACCTGGAGTACCAATAAAGTGTAGGGTTTGTTGGGTTATACCTAAGTGAACAAAATTATTTTTTTTTTACGCCTTTGTTATGTTCTTATAAATTCTAAAATAACAGCTAAACAAATAAAATATCAACTATTACAATAAATACATCAATGACAACAAAGTTAAGCTGTAATCAAGGCATATTGGGAAGGATTATTTTTGAAAAATCACAAAAAAAAACATAAAGTATTAAATGCATAATTTGATATTAAGAAATAATTCATTGTAAAGTACACACAATTTGTAGGTTAATTTTAAATCACAACTGATGAACGAAAAACGTAAAACAATTTTTTCCTTAAGATAAACGATGTTCACTATATTGCTCTTGAGTAATTTACCCACTGAGATATGTCATGTTAGACAGTTCCTTGTGAGTCAATAGAACCACTTTATATCACTATGCATGGCAACTCAAGATTAAAGATGCATTTTGAGGCTTCAACATGAAACTCTTGTACACTCTTCAAATTTCAATATCAGGATAAAAATCCCTATAAGCGAATGCAAATGCATAGTAATTTCAGTTTTAAGGCAATAGAAAATAAATTCCTAGATTGTCAACCCCGCCCGCCCGTCGAAAATCGTCCCGCCCGAACATTTTTTATTTTGAAAAAAATTCAAGCCGCAAAATACTGAGGACGAAACAGCTAAATGAGTACGAAAATAGCGAAGTGCGTATCGGCAACTCAATGTCTCCGAGACGCTTATTGATTTTTAACGGCGCAACAGTGTCGTCGGAAATTTTAGTGATCGAGCGAAAACAGCATCAAAATGTTTCTTATTTTAAGGTGTAGAAACGGCGTTACAACCGTAAAAGATTGGTATGGGGTGTCAAAATGTGCAGAAACTTTAACTTTCGCCGACCTGTACGATGAGGTCATTTGTGGTTCGTATGATCAAGCCTCATCGTTGAAAGTTGATCACCCGAAAATCGTCTGTGCCTTCGTCGGCCAAAATAAATAAGAATTGACACAAGTGTCACCTGATGTTACAGTTAGTCAACTAGCTGTCAACTTTCTAGGAAATTTTATTGACTTTAGTATTGGAGACGCCCCTGAAACTGCCCATAAATCTCCACCAGGTACATCGGAAAGAAAAGATGCTTTCACTTTGCTTATGTCAGCAGCCATAAAGGCAAAAACTTGCCACTCCAAAAGGCACCAAATAATGAAAAAAATGTGTATCATCTTCATTCTCAACATCTTCATCCAATTAATACAAACTTAACTTGGAAGAGTAAATGCTGTCTATTGAATGCATACCATGTTTGAATCAATAATATCTTGTCATACTGAAAAAATAATGTAAAGGGTTCTGTTACACGCACGCACGCACGCACATACATACACACACATACATACATACATATAGGCGTTATGCATAAAAACCAACAAATTCGTGAACATTTCCTTACTTATATATAGGTCCGACACATCAAATGAAAAATAAAAAATAAAACCCACCCACCCGCCCCAATTTTTCCCCTAAATTTGGATGAGAATCTATTTATTTATTGTCTATTGCCTAAACTATCAATCACAGCATATATTGACCATTCAACACAATATAAATGCATAAGTTAAGTTAATACTTTGGATTTTTGTGTTTGATGTTTGGTGAATTACTTATTTTAATTCATGAGAGATTTCATTTGTGCAAACTTCTAAAGCTGTAAAATCATTAGTATTTGTGGGCATGAGTTTTTGTGGGGGGTTTTCTCCAAAAATGACTATTTTGAGAACACGTAAATTGGTGGATTTCTGGAAAAAAAAAAGAGAGGAATTTGCCTCAGTCATTTTCCAAATGCTTTCGTGTTTTATTCGTGGAACAGTCAACCCTCAAAATCAACGAAAATGAATATCTCACAAATAATGATGATTTTACAGTATATAAAGTAAGAGAGTACTTAATTATCTGTCATCTGTATTACCACTTCACAGGGTTCTTAAGTTCCTCTGCACTTTCATAAGTGTAACATAATGACACGAGACACGTAGGCTCAAAATGTCAGTCCCATGCAGTCACAAATGGACTGAGCAGATTGCTTTAGATGTGCATCATTAAGGTACATCTCACCGACCGAAATACAAAAATAAAAAGCACAAACAAAATATTTTTTGTATACAACATACAATAATTAAACTTTGGACACTTACATTTGTTTCCTAGTCCAAACATTTAGACAAGAGTTCCGCGGTCGGAGATGACCGCATTGAAGCCGGATTTTTGATTTAAATGACAGGAAAGTACCTTTCGTGTTTTTGTCAATGCAATACTTAAATTACTGAAATATTGTTCAAAGGTCAAAATGAAATGTAAGTACTTTTCAAGGCATGAGCAAACCTTGTGTTATGTTTTGAATGCATGCATATACATGAACAACAATAACATTTAAGGTCACAAATATGAACTTGAATTGACAATTAGGAAAGTTTGATCTCAATTTTTTTATTAGCAAATTAGTAACATATTGTTTGAAGTTTCCATCAATTTCATTATCAAATGTAAGAAAATAAACTTAGATGAAATAATACTATTTATTGTTTTGCTTTCACATACCTACACAGAAATCCAGACAGCCTTATGATCACTCCAAAAGGTTTCTATCACACCAGTTCTAGCAGATAGATTGGACACATAAATATGATCCAAGCTTGAATGATAGTCTGTGGTTTCACTTGGCGGGGTAGCCTTCAGTCCACTCAAAGACATGAACTTCTGAAGTTTTACAAGGTCAGAGCTTGGTTTTCNATTTAACCCTTTGAGCGCTGGAACCGGATTTTGAAGGCCTTTGCAAACAGTTTGGATCCAGATGAGACGCCACAGAACGTGGCGTCTCATCAGGATCCAAACTGTTTGCTATTCTGATAGTATTCTTTGAAAAAAAATCAAAGAAAATGCTAATTTTAGAAATTTAGCAGACAACATTTTAGCAGACGACAAATTTCCCAGCATGCAAAGGGTTATTGTACATGACATTTGTACGTTAAATCACAAATGATGAACGAAAAACTATTTTTTCCTTAAGATAAATAATGTTCACTATTTTGCTTGTGACTAAACCCCACTGAGATATGATGTGTTTGACAGTTCCTTATGAGTCAATACAACCACTTCATATCACTATACATGGAACTCAAGATTAAAGATGCATTTTCAGGGTTGAACATGACACTCTCGTACCCTCTTCAAATGTCAATGTCAGGATGAAAATCCATACCAGTCAATGAAAATGCATAGTAATTTCAGTTAAACAATTTCAAGAATGGACATGTAAATTTGTGGATTTTTTATTTTGAAAAAAAAGGGCAATTTGCGTCGATCATTTTCCAATGTGTTTGTGTTAAATTCGTGGAATGGTCAACAGACAAAATCAACAAAAATTAGTGCCCTCAAATAATTATGATTTTACAGTATCATACTGAAGACAATGATAAAGTAAGAGAGTACTTTGCTGTCATCTGTATTACCACTTCACAGGGTTCTTAAGTCCCTCTGCACTTTCATAAGTGTTACATAATGAAACCAGACACAAAATGTCAGTCCCATGCAGTTGCAAATAGACTGAGCGGATTGCTTTAAATGTGCCTCATTAAAGGCTGATCTAGTTTTAATATATAGCGACATATATATTGACATTATAGCTTGTGATACCAAATAGAACACAGATTTTTCCCAGCAGTACAAACCTCACTGCACATTCTCATACAAAAACCTTAACCCTTTAAGCGCTGGAACGGAATTTTAAAGGCCTTTGCAATCAGTTTGGATCCAGAAGAGACGCCACCAAACGTGGCGTCTCATCAGGATCCAAACTGTTTGCTATTCTGATAGTATTCTTTGCAAAAAAAATTGAAGAAAATGCTGATTTTAGAAATTGAGCAGACGACATTTTAGCAGACGACAAATATCCCAGCATGCAAAGGGTTAACTTTGCAGAAATCTTTTTGAACTGACTTCTGAGGCACATCTCACTGACCAAAATACAAAAATAAAAAGCACAAAGAAACTTGACAAATAATAACCATATTATAGTTTGGATGAAGAAAGGGTAGCAAGGCACAAGCTTTATTTGCCCTTATTAGCCTTATTGTTATCAACATACAATAATTACTCAGTTTTTTTTTTCATTTTTAACCAATGAGTTTTTAAAGTGCAGATGTGCTGAAACAATGAGCTTTTTCCAAAAACAATGAGCTTTTTTGGTTTTCAAATTATTAATAAAAAAAAACTTGAAACATCAATGAATTATAAATGATTCATAAACATTTAAATTTCTAAAAGTAACTGTTATTCCAAATGCAGCCTGCAAAATTAATTGATCTTGACAGGGTTTTAAATATGTTTTGGGTGGCATTTTGACAGTTCAGAAAGCGAAAGCGGATGCGAACATTTGGATGGTTGTACGCCGTCTTATTCAACCTTATTGTTCACGCTCAAAGCAGAGAACCACTTTAAATCGCAGATATGAATGACGTAATGTGATGGTGTTACAGTAAAAATGACCTTTTGCGTTACGATAAAATGCGGAAAAATTCGGGCCGAGTTAAGTTTTGACAAGTCGTCTACTGAATGTAATAAGTCATGTAACTGACATTTTTATACATTTTTACTTTTTTCCATTTTTGTGTTTATTAAGGTGACTTGCATCAACTGTTAAAATATTAAGACAACCTTTTTGGTAAAAATAATGTTTTTACAAAATTTTCCAAATTGACATTAGCGAACAATGTCATTTTCTGAATGTAAAAAGTAGCGTAACTGACATTTTGTAAAATTTTCAGCAGAAGCAAAAATCTGTTTTATTATAATAATAAACATTTTTCCAATTTTCTGATAAGTATTATAATAAAATTTGAAAAACAAAACAAAACTCCAAATTGAGATATCTTTTTTAAAACAATGAATAATTAAGAAATGAGCAGTTACGTTAATTTCAACACTGAAATATTTTGAATGCAAAAAATAACGTAAGTGCTCTTACTGTATTTGGAAAATTTCGGAAAATATGCATTCCTGAACAATTTACAAAATGTCAGTTACCCTAGTTATTACATTGAGTAGACGAAGTATCTTTCTGATTTTGTCTTTCTTGATAATCAATGCGCTTTTTTAGACGCAGATATTTTTGTTACATGCGCTTTAGGTAATTTTAATTCGCAAATAACGCAAAACGCACATGAAAAATTATCACTGTATTACTAGTTTTTTGACACTTACATTTTTTTTTCTGAGTTCAAACATTTTGATGATGAAAAATATTTACCCGAAATAATGAAAAAAAAATTAAGAGACACATGAATATATACCTAATGGATTCGTTATTCGATCCTTTAACCCTTTTAGCGCTGGAACCGAATTTAAAAGGCCTTTGCAAACAGTTTGGATCCAGATGAGACGCCACAGAACGTGGCGTCTCATCAGGATCCAAACTGTTTGCTATTCTGATAGTGTTCTTTGAAAAAAAATGAAAAAATGCTAATTTTAGAAATTCAGCAGACAACATTTTAGCAGACGACAAATTTCCCAGCATGCAAAGGGTTTAGCTACTGCATTATAAGGTCACCAATTGATGATAGCATGTGCATGTAAATAACACGCTGTTTAGTATTAATTACTTACAGATATATTTTCAATAAATTTAAAAGTTTTTTTGTTTTGTTTGATTGTGTTTTATCTAAAGATGTTCAAAGGTTGTTCTTGGACCAGAGAGTCCAATGATAGGCATTGATTTAACGTAGTATCAATCTTATAAATTATGCAAATTATCATTTTGTTTTTCTTTTAACACTTTTAAATACAGCGCAATGAAATTGGATCCTATTTGTCACACTTAAAACAGGAGCATATTGCTGTAGATAATTGAATTGTGAATTGACTCTTATGAACATAAAACTTATTTTCATAAGCAATCAGATCAACATCTTTGTTTCTAATTGATATCATACAGTTGTTCCTCAAACGATACAAACCAAACAAACGAATGTATTTAGCAGAACTTATTGATTCTTTACTATTACAACTTTATTAATTATCAGGTGCTTGAAGCCTTTGACTATTAACAATGGTCTTTTACCTAGTTATCCAAATATGCAAATGTACCGATTCATTGACTTCTTGCATTAATCTGCCAGGTTTTATGACCGTCATCAGGTTGTAAAACACATGTGTGGCATGTCACCAGATTAACACAAATGCCATATGTTGAATTCTGTTAAAAGGTCAGAAAATTAAGTGTCAATCATAATAGAGGTAAAGCTGAATGTCCGAAAAATTGGGAGTCACAAAAAATAATAATGATTTTGGCTTTAAAAAATGGTATCCGAAAACACAAGTTTTTACGGCAGTCCAGGTAACTGTTAGGGGATAAGGCTACCCTTCACCAGAGGGAATAATTATTTACAGAAATATAACACGACCTGACTATAGAACCGAGTCTTATCCAGAAAATATGTACCAACAGATGATAGAAAAGGGAGATAATTTATGTTTTCTTCATAGCTTGTGCAAATTTCGATATTATCTCCCTTTGAGTGCTGACATTAAGGACGAGATACTGTAATTCAAGTCATAGAAAAACTTCTAGTACTTTCATAATATTCCACTTAATCAAAATAGTAAAAAATCTATCGGAAAATTAGTTTATCAAGATATCTGAATCCCCATGAACAGTTTTCCACAGGTATGGGGAACAAATTCATTTGTTTCCACAAACATTTACCCATTTATGCCTAGCGTCTACAAAAAAAGGCCTAGGCAAACAGCGTAGACCCAGATGAGACGCCGCTTAAAGGAATTTCTGTGAGAAATATTCTAAAAATAGAAATAAATATACCAGACATCTCTAATTTTGGAAATAAATTGATCCAATTTAGAAGGATGGGAGAGTCCACTCGGCATAAATGGGTTAATTACCAGGGAAAATTGCGTAGGTAGGTCAGCTTAACTTTTTTCAATAATTTTTGCCCCATGCAATAAGAATATGCACTGAAATGAAGAAATCTTCTGAATCTCTATTTAACATTCTTTCAAAAGTTAATTTTAGTTAATTTAAAACTCATTTTGCAACTTACTTTGTAAATATGATTGAAGCAAAAATGCTCACAAACTTAATAGTTATTTTAGTGAACTTAGTAAAAATATAAAAAAACCTACCTAGAATACCAAATAAAGTGAAGTGCAAAAAATAAAGGTGCAGCTGCAAGGAAAAAGACAATTTTTTGCCCTTAAAAAGAAAAGGATATCAGTAAAACTAATGGATGCTCCCCAATGATGCTTTGTAGATATATGGGTTAATTGAGTGGGGATTTTTTTTTTTTTTTTAAATGTGACNCAAGTTTGGTGAAGATCGGATGAAAACTACTTGAATTAGAGAGCGGACACCATGCTGAATGTTTAAAACGCACTAAGGGACCCCATGAATTAGTTTTTGGCCCGGCATGGCCCATATTCCAACTTGGCCTAGAGATCATCTAAATAAAACTTGTGATCAAGTTTGGTAAAGATCGGATGAAAACTACTTGAATTAGAGAGCGGACACCATGCTGAATGTTTAAAACACCCCGTCCCCGTGACCTTGTTTTTGGCCCGGCATTACCCATGTTCGAACTTGGCGTAGACATTATCTAGATGCAACTTCTGACCAAGTTTAGAGAGGATCAGATGAAAACTACTTGAATTAGAAAGCGGACACCATGCTGAATGTTTGAAATGCACAAAGTGACCCTGTGACCTAGTTTTTGGCCTGGCATGACCCATGTTCGAACTTGGCCTAAACATTATCTAGATACAACTTCTGACCAAGTTTGGTGAAGATCTGATGAGAACTACTTGAACTAGAGAGCGGACACGAAAAGTGTGATGGACGGACAGTGCGAAAACTATATGCCGCCCATTGGGGGCATAAAAACACAACCTGGAATACCAAACGAAGTGTAGGGTCAGCAGACAAAGTTAGAGTCGGCCTGTTTGTCTGGTTAGTGGAAACAAACTTTTTTTATGCTTCAAATAAAAAAAAGGGTTTGATGCATTGTTTTATGAAGGCAAAACAATCTGAAATGTAACATTAACAATGATTTTAGGTACTTTTTTGCTTTCAGCCAAATTTTGAATGTTATCGTCAAAACCATTATCAGCATTTTACAGTATTATACTAACGTGGATGAAAGGGAAGATGTAAGCAAGACAACTCCTTAAACACAGAGATTATTTTGTCCAAGAGTAACATCCCTTTGAAAAGGAGAACTTACATATCCAAGCGTAATTATGCAGCCCTGCGGCCACTATCCATCAGAATTGTACTGCTATGATAAGATTTAACATTGAATTGATAAAGAAAATTTACAACTGTGTACGGAGTACTTCAAACATTAATAATTTCTGTATTTATTGAAATAACAAACTTGCATAAGTGGAATATTAATCTATTAAATCTCCTATACAGATTTTTCTTTTTCAGAACTTAACGTTTAGACCATACTTTGTAGGTTTTAAAAGTAATGAGGTCATTATGTTCATATTTGAATGTGAGTTAGGAAAATCAGTAAAATGAGCATGCACAAGGTTCATAAATGGCTGCAAAACAATATTTCAATATTAAGATTTGCGCAAGTGGAATCCTGAAGAAAAATCTTTTTCTTTTGATTCTATGTATTTTTGTTTCTTCAAATTGCATTTAGACTATCATACCAATAAAAACAATATGTGTTGTAACTATCAATAGCAAGTGGTATTAAATAGAAATAACATTTTTATATCTAAAAAGTTAATTGACGAATATGTCATAGCACTGTAAGAGCTCAGCCAACAAATCTTTACAAAGTCGCCATGGCATAGTGGATGTGGTGTCCACCTAGCTACTGGGAGGTCACGGGTTTGATCTCCACTGTGAGAGCGTTCTTCAGATCTCCCCCATAGACACCCACCAAGTACTGGTTCAAGTCCCAGGAAGCGGACTCGAGAGCATTTCAAATAAGCCTTTGGCTTTCAACGCAATCAAGCTTAAACAAATAGGTTGAAACTAAACTAAATCTTTACAACAAGAAAGCGTTGATGGTCCAAAATTGCTCACCTGTATCAACTTGATAAATATACTGCATTGTTATTTCAGTTATGTTTCACCTTAAACCAATCAGTAGGTAAAGATTATTATATGGGGAAAGTGTGCCTTTAGTGGTTATTGGCACACTTGGTGAGTTATTTGCACGAGGGCTTTAGCCGAGTGCAAATAAACACCAAGTGTGCCAATAACCACTAAAGGCACACTTTCTCCATATAATGACCTGTTTATTGCATATGTTCATCATTTTTTTTTTCTTCACTTAAAGTTATTACCGAACCAGCTTTCCGTACTTTTATTTTCATTCAACTGATGACAAAATTTATGACGTATCTCGTGTGACGTCATTTATGTGACGAATTTTAGTGACAACAATTCGGCCGTTGTGGTTTATTTAACAGTTCAACATTTATTTAAAAAAGCATGAACGAACCCAAAACGTATTTCGGATTGTGTGTTTGTAATGTATAATTGGAAACTTGGAGCATTGGATTAAAGTTGTCATTGAGGTAAGAGTGTCGTTTACTAAATTTTGATGTTGGATGACTCTTGTTAAACTTAAAGCTCAAATAGTGTCATCAATCGAATCAACAGTAAAGTTAAACTTTTAGTTGCAATCGATATTTTTTCATTATTTCAATTGCTTCATGAATTGCTAATTTAATGCCGC
>VMBQ01001699.1:0-43854 GCA_007657795.1 Dreissena rostriformis
GTATACCAAAATAATGGTTGTTAAGAAAGAAGACATCTTCTTATTTGTTTTATAAATAAAGGCTATCCAGTTTTGGTCCCTCAGAATTCATTTATTCATTATATTAATGAAAAGCTTTAGAAGCCATACATAGCCATCTTAATCAAAGATGTGTGTCTTGTTACAATATTCTAGTAATTTGCTGCAAGTCTGGTTGTGGAATGGACCATTACTTTCAAGATTACCTCACTTGACTTAACTAAAGATCTTGTGTTCACTGTGAAGACATATACTCTTATTTCATTAACCCATTTATGCCTAGCGTCTTGAAAAAAAGGCCTTGGCAAACAGCGTAGACCCAGATGAGACGCCGCATGATGCGGCATCTCATCAGGGTCTGCGCTGTTTGCTTAAAGGTATTTCTGTAAGAAATATTCAAAATATAGAAATAAATATACTAAACATCCCTAATTTTGGAAATAAATTGATCCAATTTAGAAGGATGGGAGAGTCCACTCGGCATAAATGGGTTAAATCTGAATGATAAATCAACTGCTTCATGGACTGTCCTTTGTGTTTACTTATTGTTATGAAGCTTGTACCGTATTTTTGGTATTGGTACATGTAAATAGAATTGAAGCCAAACTATGCAGACATCAGTAACAATGAGCCAAAGAATGATTATATTCATCTAGATAAATGTCTTGATTTTGTCCAGGCTTGTCTATTCCATAAGTTGGTTTACACTTCCACATTTGTGAGTTTTTCAAGAGATGCTTGATTATCTGTATGCATGTAGGAAGCTTATTTCCTTAAAACCTATTTCCTTCTTTTGAGTGCCAAGATTGCTTTACAAATAATTCTCATTTTTACTTGATTTTTCTAAAATAAAGCATTGTTGTGTATCCATTAGGGGTGTTTGGTATTTTTCTCCCATGGGGTATTTAACAATCACAGCTTAACATGGAATTCATTCTGGAAAAAATGGGCTTTATGCAAGTGCGTAAAGTGTCATCCCAGATTAGCCTGTGCAGTCCGCACATGCTTATCAGCAAGGACGCTTTCCACATTAACTATATTTTCGTTAAAAAGATAATTCCTTTTAACAAGCAATTCCATAAAAGCAGAAAGTTTTGTCCCTGATTAGCCTGTGCAGATTGTACATGCTAATCTGGGACGAAACTTTATGCACATGCATTAAGCCCCATCTTCCCAGAGCGAGACTCAAATAGTTATCAGTTTTACTTGATCGATTTTAAAATGACCCATTGTTTTGTATCCAGTGAGGGTTAAAAAGTATTTTTTTCCATGAGATATTTTACGATCAAACCCTTGATATGATTGCGTGTTACAGAGTGTGTACATGGCTCACGCCCTCAAGCGGATCTCGTACGCAGCCTGTGACCCGGAGCACTGCCAGTTTGCATTCCTGGCACGGGAACCCAAGGGACACATCAAGATACAGTTCTGCCATGCATTCATCACACAGACACCAGAGGAGGTGAGTTCACATGGACTTTGAAGATCTCTTGATGGCGAAACAAATATTTTCCTGATTTTTTTTCATGTTCAAATGCCTTTATTCATTTCATAATATATGTATAAACACACAATGTACAAAGACATGTACATTCATATATTTAATTTACCATATGTATGTATAACACGATAATATTAAGTGATTATTAAACTCATTTTTAGCTCGGCTGTTTTCGAAGAAAACCCGAGGTATTGTCATAGCCCTCTCGTCTGCCGCTTTGTCAGCGTCGTAGTCGTAGTCGCCGTCCAAAAACTTAAACATTGGCCATAACTTTTGCATTATTGAAGATAGCAACTTGATATTTGGCATGCATGTGTATCTCATGGAGCTGCACATTTTGAGTGGTGAAAGGTCAAGGTCATCCAATACATCCATCAAGGTCAAAGGTCATTTTTTTTTTTTTTTTTTTAAAGTTTTTCATGTTTATCTCATCGACCTGCACATTTTTAGTGGTGAAAAGGTCAAGGTCAATGATGACCTTCAAGGTCAAAGGTAAAGAAAACAAAATCCAAGCACCCACAGCCGAGCGTTGGCATCCACTCGATATTGCTCTTGTTTATTTTTTTTACTGGGTATTTAAGTCATTTTTTTATATCATGTGTGAATAAATTGGTACCCAGTATTCCACCCATATACCAGTTATATAGAAATTCTCTACGGACAATGTCATATTTACTTCATTGAAAAAAGGCATGATATTCACAATCAATAATAGATATATTATTTTTATTTCACTGGGGGCCATACTGTCATTCTGCATTATGACACATTTGAGTGTGACATGATTGATATAGCTTGGTAAAACAGATATGAGAAAAAAATATATGTATCTTTGTTGTCATACTATCAGATTTTCAAGAGTAAATTTGATCATTAATGTTATTTGATTTTGAGGCGGTTCACGTGTTTTTCCACGACCAAATATTGATGTTTCAACATCTTGAGATTGTATTGTCTGTAAAGATACCGTTGTAAGATCTGTCGAAGGTGTTACCTTCCCTATTCAATTGTTATAAATATGTTAGATATGTTATAAACAGGGATCATATTTTCCCACAACGTCAATCGGTCTGGATTTAAAATCGGGGGAAAAAGTATTCGAAAATTTACATCCGAAATAAATGCCAGAATTTTTCAGGTCGAAATCGGGACACTACATACAAAATTGTCGGGAAATTTGACCAAAAAGAAGGACACCTAAAACGATCAATCATTTGACCTTTACTTTAGTCAGTACATGTATATTACTCACAAAAACTCTAATTTTCTGTCCAATTTTGACGATACATGTGTTTAAGAAATTCGTGAACACAACGTTCTTCATTGTCCAGAGTTTAACACACTATGAACTGAATTGTGGGGTTTCCCCGTATGCCTCGATTTGACATCCAATCGGTACAGGGATATCCTCTTGAACATGTGTAAATCGTGTGACGCGATGTGAGCGCATCGAGCACTTTTCTTATTCAACCAATCATCAATTAACTCTAAATTTAGATTGATGCAATATGTTACAGTATGTTGAAAATCAGTCGAAAACGAAAGTTAATTTATGTGAAACATCGATGCGTAATGCTCAGCATCCAATTTGTTTGATGTACAACATAGGTGTTTTAACAGGTTTTATAACCTAAGGTGGTATAATACACAGGATAATTAGTGTCGTTGGCGTTTATTTCTGTATGATACATCTTTCGATAGCAATAAGAGACCCCTTTCATCAAAACACTGTGGTGTGAATGCCTGTTAAAATCAATAATTTGCAGATAAATCGCCGATAAGGTGTCAAAAACAACACTGGGTCCACTCGAGTCGCAGAAGCGGATTGTTAATTGGGGGCAATAAAGGGATTAGCGATGGTAAATTTAAGCCAGACTGAGCTTGAATAACAAAATTTATTGGGAACGTATAGACTTTACATCGTTTTTTTTACGAATGTTGGGACAGAATCGGACCGACTGTTTGGGATTTTCAATCGGTCTTTCATGACCCCAATCGGTCTAGGACCGACAAAACCGAAAAAAATATGATCCCTGNACGGCTTATAATTTGTTTTTTTTTCTCCACTTTGGCAGTGTTCTCAGGATCTGTTTTCCAAAGATACCAAGTTCTGGTTCTTCCCAGGAAACTGACTCAAGCGTGTCTATTAAAGCCTAGAGATTCTGATGTAACTGAGCCTAATTAAAGAATATGCTTTATATTTAACTAAACCAGGAGAAAAATGCACGACTCAGACATTGGCCATATTCCATGAAGATATATTTTTCGTATAACACATACATGTCGCATGATGCAATGATTATTATAATCAAGGGTTGACAGAAGATGATACTATCGTACATGTATCTCAGATCAGGGATATCCAGCAGAAACAACAGTATCACACTTAACCCTTTGAGCGCTGGAACCGGATTTTGAAGGCCTTTGCAAACAGTTTGGATCCAGATGAGACGCCACAAAACGTGGCGTCTCATCAGGATCCAAACTGTTTGCTATTCTGATAGTATTCTTTGAAAAAAAAATCGAAGAAAATGCTAATTTTAGAAATTCAGCAGACGACATTTTAGCAGACGACAAATTTCCCAGCATGCAAAGGGTTAAATCTCAATATTCAGTGGCAAATATTCCGTTTAAAGCCCCAATCTTAACCATTTTGAACTCAACCATATAATTATTATTATTATAAGTTTTTTCTACATAACCTTATAATGGCATAAACAATTTAACATTTCACAATTTTATCACACACAGTAATGAGTAAAATGTTTAGGATAAAAACAAACCCATTCTGATCTTATGTTCTCATAAATCATACAATACTGTAACACTCAGACCAGATGTATGGTCACTTTATTTAAATTATCCAGTTTCTACATTCTATCTACTGGTACATATGTTCTGCTTAGGTAAGCTTTTAACCACCACATTTGGTTTCAAGCGTTTTTCGGTAGACATGAGATGTTATCAAGGCGATCTATACCTACGATGAGTTGGTGTCGAGGGAATCCTATGTGCAAATAGGTAGTATAAATGATTAATGCTGTTAAAATGGGGACGAAACTACATGTTTTGAACCTCCCCACAAACTAGATTGGATTTTTCAGTGCAGATTTAAACAATTGTACATACTGTATGTAACACTCGATACAATTAAATGAGTAAACTATATGGGATTGTTCAGTGCATATTTAAATAATTGTACATACATGTATTGTCTGAAAAAAAAGATAAAATTAAATCAGTGATTGGATTTTTTAGTGCAGATTTAAATAAGTATACATATTGTCGGAAAAAAAATAATACAATTAAATGAGTTTAAATTTATAAACAGTTTTTTTTTATGAACTTATTCTGGAATAAAATATATATGCGTGAGTTATGGATGTAGCAAACAGGTTTGTTTAATTATTTATTTGTGATGGCAGCTAATTTTGTGTAGGATATTTATCACCAGTACATCATGTTTAATTTGAGCCTCTCTCTCTGAAAACTGGGTTTGATGCATGTGCGTAAAGTGTCATCCCAGATTAGCCTGAGCAGACACTTTCCGTTTGTATTGTATTTTTCGTTTCAAGGAAGATTGTTCTTGACGAAAATCCAGCATACCGCACTGGCTAATCAGGCATGACCATTAAAATTAATGGTCATGCCTGAATAGCCTGTGCGGTATGCACAGGCTAATCTGGAACGACACTTTACGCACAGGCATAAAACCCCGTTTTAACAGAGCGAGGCTCATGCAAAGTTTTCACTTGAACTTTGAACAATTGATGTAAGCAAATGTTAACATAACAATAGCTTTCTTGTTGAGACTTTAAGTGATATACATATAACTGGGCCGCGCTCTGTGAAAAAGGGGTGAAATACATGTGCGTAAAGTGTTGTCCCAGACTAGCCTGTGCTGTCGGCACAGGCTAATCAGGGACGACACTTTCCATTTTTATGATATTTTCCGTTTAAAGAAAGTCTCTTCAAAGCAAGAATCCAGTTTAGGCGGAAAGTGTCTTGCCTGATTAGCCTGTGCGGACTGCACAGGCTAATCTGGGACGACACTGTTCGCACATGCATTTAACCCCCTTTTTACAGGGGGAAGGCTCACATATATATATAGAGAGAGAGTAGTTTCCACTTGAACTGTGAACAATTGATGCGAGCAGATGTTAACATAACAATAGCTTTCTTGTTGAGACTTTAAATGATGAACATAATTATAGTAATATGAATTACCGGCTATATAAAACAGGTTTGTTTAAATATTATTTATTGTATTGCACAAAACGGTGTTTATGGGAATTTTCTGGTAACAGACAAGTTGTTCTGAGGCTGAAACAATGTTTAACCCATTATGCCTATCGTCTACAAAAAAAGGCCTAGGCAAACAGCGTAGACCCAGATGAGATGCCGCATAATGCGGCGTCTCATCAGGTTCTGTTTGGTTAAAGGAATTTCTGTGAGATATATTCTAAAAATAGAAATAAATATACCAGACATCTCTAATTTTGGAAAAAAATTGATCCAATTTAGAAGGATGGGAGAGTCCACTCGGCATAAATGGGTTAAAATTGGACAATTGAAATCCGACAATAATGTCAGAAATGCAACTGTGAATCTGTGAGGTTAGTATTTATGAACACTTTAAAATAATGTTTAATAAATAATTCTTGGTGTTTGGAGCTCCTTCATACCGGTTTTAACCCCTAATGCTTTGAATTGACTGTTAACCCTTTGAGCGCTGGAACCGGATTTTGAAGGCATTTGCAAACAGTTTGGATCCAGATGAGACACCACAGAACGTGGCGTCTCATCAGGATCCAAACTGTTTGCTATTCTGATAGTGGTCTTAGAAAAAAATTCGAAGAAAATGCTAATTTTAGAAATTCAGCAGACAACATTTTAGCAGACGACAAATTTCCCAGCATNGACAATAATGTCAGAAATGCAACTGTGAATCTGTGAGGTTAGTATTTATGAACACTTAATAATGTCTAATAAATAATTCTTGGTGTTTGGAGCTCCTTCATACCGGTTTTAACCCCTAATGCTTTGAATTCACTGTTAAAATGCAGTGACCCCAGTTTTGTTCATTTGAGCCTTGCTCTGTGAAAAGGTTTTTTATGCATATTCATTAAGCGTCGTCCCAGATTAGCCTGTGCAGTCGGCACAGGCTAATCAGGGATGACACAATCCGCTTGTATTGTGCTTTTCATTTAAAGGAAGACTCTTCTTTACGAAACGCAGCGCAAAGTGTCGTCCCTGATTAGCCTGTGCACACTGCACATGCTGGGACAGCACTTTACAAACATGCATTTAACCCCCGTTTCACAGAGCGTGGCACATTTGTCATTTATGTATGTGACATAAAAGCAGGGAAGTAAAAACAATGTACAAGTGGTTTGTTATGGTTTTTAGATTTTTTGTTTGAGTTCTTCCTGCAAAACATATGGATCCTAAGAGATGTTGACATGACATGCTCTGTATGTTTTGATGTGTTTAGTACCCTATACACTCAACAGCATCTGCTATTCTCGCATAAATTATGGAATTTGTTAACAATAACAGAACAGAAGTGATAACACTCTGGTAATATTTATCATCACATTTTATGTATAGATAATTATACCAATTGGTGTCAAAATGTTGCAAAACTTGCAGATGTTACTCTCATTAATTGGCAATACACTAGACCTAAGTTACCTTGATGGTAAAATGAGTCGTGTTCTGAGAAAACTGGACAAAATGCATGTTCGTTAAGTGTCATCGCAGATTAGCCTGTGCAGTCCGCACAGGCTAATCCGGGACGACACTTTCCGCCTAAACTGGATTTTTCGCTAAGAAGAGACATCATTTAAATGAAAAATTGCGGACTGCACAGGCTAATCTGGGATGACACTTTACGCACATGCATTATGCCCAGTTTTTTTAGAACGCGACTCAAATGTCAACTCTCAAGACTGTTTCGCTATTTTGAGAGGGATTTTTTCTAAAACAGGGACTTGTTCACAGATTTTAGGCATGTTTTAAAATTTATCATTAAATGCTTTAAATTCATGAATGTAAACATCGGAACTGAAAAGCTCCCGTATTAAACAAGAATAAAATTAAAGAAAGAAAAAAAAGTTATCCACACCTTGGGTTGTTCCACTGACCCTTTGAGTAAAAATATAACAATATTGAATAACAACAGAACTCTCCAAATTATTGAATCGTTTTGTGTTTGTAACGCTTTATAATTTTCAGTTTTTTAAATTGTCAAAAGATGCATATAATGGATATTTTATAGCATGGTAAATGTTCAGTATTATTGTTTCCTCGCAAATAACATAACTACAATGAACATTTCAAATCTCAAACTATTTTTTATGCCCTTTGTGGGCATATAGTGATCGCACTGTCCGTCTGTCCGTCCGTCTGAAATTCCGTCACACTTTGCGTTAAGGTTTCGAAAAATGTGGAAAAACACTTTGCGTTTAGGTTTACAAAAATGTGGAAAAAGGGGGCATAATTATGTCATCCAATGGTGACAGCTCTTGTTTAAATTGTGTCAATTTACCAAACTCACAGTGAACAGGTCCCTTTAATGCAGAGTTTTACTAGGTGTAAGTGAATAAAGCCACTTTTTTCTCAATGTTAAGGTTTCTTTCAGTGTTTCATTTTATGGAAATATCCATTTTATGACAAAAAAATAATTAAATAGAATACAGTAATTTTGGTCATAATGATTTAAATACATTATTGTCATAATATTTTTTTTTAATAATACTTTAATAAATTACAATATTTTTAAATAAGGTCAANCGGGTCAAAAACTAGGTCATGGGGTCACTTAGTGCATTTTATGGATTTAGCATGGTGTTGCTCTCTAATTGAAGTAGTTTTCATCCGGTCTCCACCAAATTTGGTCAGAAGTTGTGTCTAGGTCGAATATGGGTCATGTCAGGTCAAAAACTATGTCACGGGTTCACTTAGTGCATTTTTAGTGACAAAGTTACAGTTGGGGGCATCCGTGTCCTGTGGACACATTTCTTGTTTAATAATACTTTTTAATAAATTACAATATTTTTAAATAAGGTCAATATTTTAAAATGCTTCTATATTAACAACATGTATAAGACTGGTATACGTCATAAAAATGAGGTATTTTGTAATAACTCAATATGATATATGTGTATGTTGCTAATATGTGTAGAAATGTAGATGGTAAGGTCTCACAATAGTCGGGTATTCCCTTCAGGGTACAATACAACCCGCTGGTGGAATTTGTCATTATAATGTTCAGCCTTCTTTGTTTTCTCATGTAACATTTTCATTCACTGTATCAACAATGTTTCTGGTCTCAATTACGTTTCAGATGAGACGTGGTTTTTTGAAGATTTTTAAGCTGTTTTTGGGTCATATTCCCAATTCTAAAAAAATGTTTGTTTTTTGTCCCAAATCCAGTCCAAAAATTCTCAATTGTTTGACTTTTAAATGTTTAGTAATAAAGATGAATATTAGTCAAGAAATAAAGAGTTTTGAGGTTGTAATGTCCATTTTACTGATATGNACAGAGGCAAGCACCAAAAATGTGCAGACGATTACATCCTCATGGCGACAGACTGTTGAATGAATTTGTGAGAACAATCAAATAAATATTGTTGAAATGAACAACATTATCTTGATACTAATTCCTACATTTGTTCCATCGTATACACTTGGGTCTTATATTATTCGTAGCGAACTGTACTGTGGAATCAAATGGCTTGACATTTCCTTGAATAGGTATTTTCTAACAACGTTTCTGTTTAGATAGGAGTGATTTCAAAACTTTGAAGGAAATAGTAGCCACATGAATCTAACAATATTAAAAATATTAATTAAATTCGCATATACATAATTAAAGAAGGTACCTTCGCTAAGACAGGTACTTAATAAAGCAAGACTTAATCTCGCTTCTTCAACTTTATTTTTATCATTTATATGTCACAAAGAAATTTATTTACTTGACAGCAAATAAATATTTTACCGAAAAACATTTGCATTCGCATTACCTTCTTATTGAAAAGTGTATATGTATTTACCCTAAGATTTTGTTTACATCAAGTGACATTTTGTTATGCATTGTTATTGCTGTTTGTTGGAAAAGATCAGCTCCGCTAGACAATCTCACAGTGTAGATTAGGATGAAGTCTAAATATATGAGACGCGATTTGTGAAAAGAGGGTTTAATGCATGTGCGTAAAGTGTTGTCCCATATTAGCCTGTGCAATCCGCACGGGCTAATCAAGTACGACATGTTCCGCCTTTATTGTTTTTTTTTCATTTAAAGGAATACTGTTCTTGACGAAAATCCAGTTAAGGCGGAAAGCATCGGACTTCACAGGCTAATCAGGGACGACACTTTACGCACATGCATTTAACCCCGTTTTAGTTTAAACCTATAAATTTTAGCTCGATTGAGTCGAAAGCCTTAGGCTTATTTGAAACACTATCGAGTCCGTTTCCTGGGACTAGAACCAATACGTTGTGTCTTTGGGGNTTAAGTTATTGCAAAACATAATCAAACAGACATGCACGATAGGCAAACATTGAATGCTTAAAATGCAGATATAAAAATGCATCTTATGAAAGAAAGACCAATGCAGAGATGTGATCATTAACCATTGAAATCCTATACAGCCTTTTCAAGAAGTCAGTTTAAATCACTGATCATGGTCTTTTAATCATATTGCAAACTGTGTATTTAACGTTTGAGAAACTGTATGCATTGATGATTTGCCACCCACCCTGGATTCCCCGAGTAATGAAAAAAGCACATTTAATGTTTGAATAGTCATCTGTTCATGCATTGGAAAAGGAATGAATGTTTGAGCCTCGTTCTGGGAAAACTGGGCTTAATGCATGTGCGTAAAGTGTTGTCCAAGATTAGCCTGTGCAGTCCGCACAGGCTAACTTAGAGGAAGGACACTAAACCGCCTAAACTGGATTTTTGCTAAGAAGAAACTTGCTTTAAACGAAAAATATCATAAAAGCGGAAAGTGACTTGTCCCTTAATGCACGTTCATAAAGTGTCGTTCCAGATTAGGCCGTGTAGTCTGCACAGGCTAATCAGGGACGACGCTTTCCACCTGAACTGGATTTTATGCTAAGAAGAGACGTATTAAGCAGAAAATATCATAAAAGTGGAAAGTGTCATCTCTGAATAGCCTGTGCGGACTGCACAGGCTAATCTGGGACAACACTTTAGGCACATACATTAAACCTCCTTTTCACAGAGCGAGGGGCACATTAAATGTTTGAGTAGTCGTCTGTACCTGGATTGGGAAAGCATATTTCGTCATGATCATTTATAAACACAAGAGATTAACTGCGCTGTCACCTGGTTATGGTTTGGTTTAACTGCCAAGACATGTGCTCATAGCTGTTTTCTGTGTCATCAAAAATGAAGTGTAGGTATACATTCTTTAGTTTCCTGAATGAATGGGTTTAAAGGTGGGATAAGTGTTTCTGAAATATACAAATTTGATAATTTACTGTTCCACTTGAAAGTAATTGTAAAAATCATTTGTTTATTGATACAATTAAGAATTGTTCATTTCTTCTAATTAAAATGGTGTTTCAACACTTTCTTTGTTTCTACGACAACCGCGTTCACCAAATCATGTCATTGATGTTTGATTTTGCTAATGTCACCACTGAAGTTACTCATACAGGTTTTGTAATGGGATGGCCCATTTATGTTAAAATAATTCATTTTGTAGTAATGAAGAAATGTATCTGAACCAGTTCAACCCATGTTTGCACTACTTAGAAATCTGAGTCACAAGCCAAATGCATGTTTGAGAAATATTTACCTAAAAAAGTGTTCAAATCTGCGTGATTTTTAATTGAAATGCTTTAGTATTTTAGTAGCCGATTAGAAATTTTTACTAGCCCTTGGTTATTCTGGCTACATTTAATGCCAACATAAAGTTGATACCAGAAACGGTTCGTCTAGCTCAGTTGGTAGAGCGTTGGGCAACAAATAAGGGAACCCAGGTGTGATCACCAGCCCACCACAAAACGTGTGTAGTAATTGGTCATGAAATTATGTCTTTTTAAAAAATTTGATTTTGGCAGTTGTCAGTTACTAGCATTTGTATGTGCATTTAGTACTGGTAAATAGTAAAGCGTGAAATAGTGTGAATTGCTCTGACTGCCATGATTAAACTTAACAACTGTTAAAAATTGCAAAAAAAATAAAAAAAAAATAAAGTAATAAAACATAAAGTTTATGCCACAATAAATCGTAAGACTAGGTTTGAATATCAATAGGAAAAACTGCTTTTATTTTATATTTACACGTAGTTAATATTTGCACACCTTGCCATTCCTGTCAATAAATTCAAAACCTTTAATATTTGATATTTGCTCGGTGGCGTTGAGTATTGTCTTCAGTGACTTTTCAGCCTGAATATTGCATGTTTCAGTTGTATTCAGCTGCTTTGTGTTATAAAGGAGACACAGGAAATTATGTTGACATGTTTAAAGGTTGAAAGGTTGACAGGTCAGATATAGACATGAGAAAATATTTAGTAAACCTCCGAAGCCAAAGTGAGATTGTTTTGGTTTATAGACTGTATAAGATTTAATTTTTTATCACAGTTTTGATGCCATTTTTTTGGCAGTTTAAAATTCTGGTAACAAGCATCAGCAGTGCATTTAAGATGACATATCCAAGAAGAAGTCATTGACTTGATAGTTTTCTTGGCAGCTGAGCCATATAATTGGCAATGAATTTATGATTTCCTAAGAGAGATAGTCATTTTTTTATATATTTTATATATCACCATCCAAGTTTTAGACTTCAGTTTAAGAAGAAAGCATAAGGAAAGTCTAATGTTCTTGAAGAATTTGCATTTTCAGTCCCACTTGGCATTAAACTCCTATAACAATATAAATCTTTGTATAGAACTATAAATGTTTTTATTTACATAAGCGTCATTGATAACCTGAATTTCGTAACACTCTGTAGAAGTATAATTCGCCCCCTTGGCGCAAAAAGGTACTATGTGAAATTGAAATTAAATGACACATGAACCTTTTTGCGCCAATGGGGCGATATTTTCTTTGATATAAGTTTATTCTTTTTGTTTTTGATTTTAAAAATCGTTTTTTTAATACAAACCTTGAGCTAAAAGGTCATGGTCACATTGTTAATTGAAGTAATTACCATGTGAATGTTACTCTTGACGATGGGCTTAACATTTTGCCTACAGGCATATATTCTCGCCAGGTTGTTGAATTTACCATTTTTAACACGGTTTATTTTCCCAACTCCTCTGATATTCTTGGATTTACAACTTAACATTTTTAACAAGGTTTATTTTCCCCAAATGTTACAACAATTTCACCCTGAGCGTTTTCCTACTTACAGGCGGAAGAACTGAACACGATCATCGGCAATGCGTTTAAGATGGCGTACGCCAAACAGAAGACCAGCCAGCAGCCATCCTTCAACGAGCTCATAGAACGGCAGCTGGCCGAACAGCGAGCAAAGTTTGACTCCTACCAGGAGCAGGCGTCGCGTGCGCTCGCGCAGCGACTCAACGAGATCGCAACTCCCACGGCGGCGCAGCGGATGGAGATGCGGCGCCAGTCAAGTGCCGACGACCTATTGACCACGGGACCGAGTACACCGGCCACGTCTGAGAAGGAGTATATGTTGGAGAAAACCAAAGTTTGGGTGGGTATTGTGTTAGTAATGTAACATGCTAGATAATTTATAATGTGTTGCATGTAAAGGTTTAAAGGTAGATGGTCTTCTTCTTTTTAGTGTACGGAACAACACTTCAATGCATGAAGCATTGCAGGTCAGGCAGTTTATAGATATGAACCTCGCTCTGTGAAAAGGGGGTTTAATGCATGTGCGTAAAGTGTTGTCCAAGATAAGCCTGTGCAGTCTGCACAGGCTAATCAGGAAAGACACTTTCCGCTTTAATTGGAATTCAACACAGGCTACTCTGGGGGAACACTTTATGCACATGCATTAAACCCCCCTTTTTTCAGAGCGCAACCCATTTCAATTGACCACTTATAACACTAAATGTTGCAGTATGGAAATAAGCGTCATATGTCAGATTGCTTCAGCAGGCTAAGCTATCAATTGTTTTGCAACTTGTTTATCATTACCAGCTTTTCTATAACAGTCGGTCAATATGCGCCGTTTTTATGTGGCAAACATTTTATTTTGTCTTTGTATATATTTTCAGCAGCAACTTAAAGAACTTATCTGCATTTGGCCGTACTTAACAGTAAAGTCTCTGTTTTTCTCCCTTTCTCAAGTCATCTACAATGTGCCTTTACTTGATGTTGTGATGTCGTGTATAATGTTCAACACAAGTCCAACCAGTATTTTCTATGCTGTCACAAGCACACTATGTAGATATCCAGTCTCGAACCTGTGTCCTTGTAGTCTGTAGTCTGTGTTTGTTAACCCTTTACATGCTGGGAAATTTGTCGTTTGCTAAAATGTTGTCTGCTGAATTTCTAAAATTAGCATTTTCTTCAATATTTTTTAAAGAATACTATCAGAATAGCAAACAGTTTGGATCCTGATGAGACGCCACGTTTTGTGGCGTCTCATCTGGATGCAAACTGTTTGCAAAGGCCTTCAAAATTCGGTTCCAGCACTGAAAGAGTTAATTCCCAGTCTGTAATTTCTTTTGTCCGCTGTGTTGTTCGTGATTGTTCATACTCATTTTTCTGTTTGTGTTTACCAATGTCCAAACTGTTGNGGATGCACTCTATGATTGTTCATGTAAAGTCTATGTTCTGTGATTTTTTATGCACAGTCTGTAGTCTGTCATGCAAACAAATACCCTCAATTTAAATCATAAAATGCCTTACTTTTTAAGTATAATTCGCCCCAGAAATGAACAAAAATATGCCGCAATGGGTGTTTTTTTTTCTTCAAATGGCTCTGTTTCCCCCTTATTTACCTAGTATCATGAACATACTACATTCAATATTGAGATTCAAAGTTGTGTTTTTTTCGATTTTTGAGGTTAGGTCGACTATCATGCTTAAGTTGGTATAGCTGAGATTTGAGATTGTAAGTGAGTGTACGGACATTCTCAAAACTCAGCCAAGTTGAAACTCAAAACTCATCTAATGAGTTGATCTAAAAAAATCGAGAATGCACGTGATACTGGGCCCTGCACTGATTGAGTTAAACAGGGGCTTTCTTGGATTTTTAGTTGTAACATAAGTGCGCTTGTGACATTTTCTTGGTTTCATGAAATTATATAAGAAATTGGGCTTGCTTTATCTAACAGCTAATTCAAATAACTAAAAATCTTGGACAAGCAGAAAGGTGGAGCAATATAATTTTTTGTGCATGTGCTGTTCAATTGCACTAGGAATATTCTCGTATGTCATTATGTTTGACCATATTTTGGGCGTGATTTTAAATTACCACGTTTGCTGTTTGGCGTTCGTGCAATCTTCTTTCCTGTCATTCCATTGTTTGCTGGTCATTTCTTCCTTGTGTTTTTTCGTTTGTTTTGTTTTGTTTTCACAAAGCCAAGTATGTTCTGATGTATTTTCATGCAAATTGTAAAGTGTGTTTTTTTTTTATCTCATAATTTGTTACATTTAATGTTCTTACATTTCTCAATATGATCACGTACATCACAACAGTCCATTTAATATTTTCAAACGCAAATTAAAAAATCACGTACATTTCATTTCATGGCATTGCATTGTTTCTATATAGCACACATTGAAACTCAAGAAACTCTGTCCACTACTTTTATATCAGAACACCAACGAACAATCATTAAAACTGGGATCCCCGCGTTGAAACCATCAATTTAAGGCATTGGAGGTTAGAACCAGTTTAAGGGCTAGCCTGATGTCACACAGACCCCACAATTATAGCATTGAAATGTAACAGAGGTGTTGGGAAAATAAACCGTGTTAATAAAATAGAATAAATCAATAAGAACTTATCATTATTGCAAATGGCATTTTCTGAATATAAAATTACAATAATATAAATGAGCCTCAGAGTTTAATGCATGTGAGTAATGTGTCATCCTAGATAAGCCTGTGCAGTTTTCACAGGCTAATCAAGGACGACACTTTCCACTTTTATTGAATTGTTCATTTACAGAAAGTCTCTTCTAAACGAAAATGCAGACTGCACAGGCTAATCTGGGATGACACTTTACACATATGTATTAAGCCCCATTTTCCCAGAGTGAGGCTGAAATAAATTATATTCTAAGGCTTCTGCTGTTCTTACTATTTGTGCTACAGAAACATACAAATGGCAGCTTCATATGAATCACTGTAACTTCATTGCATACACCTATATTGTAAAAGTGGTCCCCAAGCATTATTTGAAGTGCTATGTTGTGCAACCGAATTGTGTGACAAATACATATGCTAAGAGCTTGGGTGCAGGGTTATTACCCAAAAAGTTACCGTAATGCAGACTAGGAAAAGTAACTCAGGTTGGATTGCTGGCGAATTACCTAGTAAGAGTTGTGTCCCTTATCTGTGCTTAATACTCTTGTACAGGTGGTAAATGTTGTATGCATACTTCTGAAAGTTAGGGAATATACTGACACTCTTATATATGGTGGTAAATTTTCACTTTAGTATTGTTGGTTGTATATGAACACAAATAAAACACTACAATATGCCCGATTGTGTTTAATTATGATAATTAATACAAAAATAACCATATTATTTGTTTACAATAAGGTTACATTTTAAGAAGTACTTCAAAGCAGCTTTAAACTTAAATTGCTAAGTATTAAGCTACTGCACAGGAAGAAAGACTTGTTAAAACTTTTACCTTTGTCAGTTTTTCAGACACTTATGTATTCAAATATTTAAAAAGTGTGCAGGGCTCGACATTAATTTTTGAAGCCACTTGTCCGGTCGGCCAAGTAGACCAAAATTTTACTTGTCCTGACCAAAAGGAAGTTGTCCTGACCATTATTTCTCATTCTGCTCAGTACTTTGAAAAATAATGAAATAATACAAAATGCTCAAATCATAAAGACTTTAATCGTTCAAAATACGTGTTAACATAATTGTAGGCAATTTCAATACAAAAAGAACTGACTAGAATAACAGGANGACGGCCCAAGCAGTCGTGGAGAAGGTCCGTCGAGAGCCAAGTGAAGGACGCCGGAATGACATGGACGCAGCTGAGGAGAGCGGCCAAAAACAGAGTGCGTTGGCGAGATGTTGTTGCGGCCCTATGCTCAACTGGGAGTTTACAGGAATAAGTCAAGTAAGTCAAAGGTCTATCGTAACAGTTATGACCTTACATGTATTATGTTGATAAACATGTAGTTCTTTTGCATCGTAATGAAACCAATTTTACATGCCAATAAACACACTACGGTTCAGTCTTTGCTATAGAGTAACATCTTTAATTCATCGGTTCCAGCAAAAGAAATAAAAACTAAAAGGAGTTTTTTACAATTTTAACAACGTTTGATCCTGGTTTGGTGTTTTGTTCTGGCTTTTCCTTTTATTCTGCACTTATTGTTGTTACTTCTGGGTTTAGGAGGAGCTTTCTTGATCACTGCAGTCTTGTGCTCAGCTGCATACATCGAGTTAGAATGTAAAGCACCTTCATAATAAAAGCCAAGTGTGCGAAGACTGACCTGCAAGTATTCATGGGAATAAACGATGTATCCTGTTCAATTATGCACAAGTTTGAACGTTGGGAAAACGTGTATGCATCTGTACAGGGTGGTTGTGGTTATACGATCAGTAAAATCATTTGACCTTGCCCTCATTAGGTTTCGCATATCATCCAAAATTGTTCGTAAGCGAAACGCGGAAAATCGAGGAGGACATGACTGAAACATGTATTTCCGCCGAGTCAAACTGAATGTTACAGGTTCAAGATTAGTTTTTGTTATTCTTTGTTTCACAATTCATGAAGAAGTTTTGCTGAGCTTTATATCACATACTTATTTAAATCTTCAATCTATATTATACCTTCCTTCTAATTTGTATGTGTTTTAGTCTGCTTGCACATTTAACAACAATATAACAACATAAACGATTCTCAATTACTCGTATTCTCCGTGATTCAAATAGCATCAAACGGTTGTTATATGCTGAAAGCTGCTGTAAACGGGGACTGTTACCATGAATATGCTTAAATATATACAAGTCCTTTCAAATATAATTATCAATCCTCCACAATTTGTATTATCTTAATTTTAAGTCGGCTATGATTACCCATACGTCAAACCTGGTCGTATAACAAAAAATAAACGAAACGTAGTGTCCAAGAACATGGTCCATGGGAAGTAATTATGACTACACTTCTGTCATCATGTAGTTACCTACCTTGATTACTGAGCATGGCACTTATGTTTTCCTCTCGTATATATTTTGAACTTTTAATAATGTGAATTCTTTAACAAAATAGATTGAGATGAAATGCATATGATATAAATAAATAAGATCAACACAATATTTAAGTGACGAGAAGTATCATCATAAAAAATTTAGCCGTTAATAAAATTAATTTGCAATTATTGAAATGGATCTTCTGTCTGTAATCATCGTGGCGTTATGATGTTTTGTGTTGTTGTTTTAGTGGGGTTTTCTCTTCATAATACAACACATGTGTTCAACAATACACACTTGCTAATGAGGGAACACATTTTTCTGGCTACATAACAAAAAAACTAAGGCTCAAATATACTAAATTGTCAACATTATTATTAATACAGCAATTATCATAATCGGTCAGGTTTAACAGTCATCTCCGCCTTTTGCTAACAGCAAAATTTATGACGATTGTTTGTCAACAAAACTTTTAAAGATGCGCTCTTCGTCGAACGTGATAGGTGACACGTACTACATGTAGTACAATTAATTGAACTTTATTATATTTTGCAAAAATTCAATAAACATTGACAACGCCATACTTAAAACCTTAAATACATGTTTAAGACTGAGAATTTTACTTTAAGTAACTAAAAATATGTCTCCAGGCGAATCAGGTCAACCAACCTGCCACATTTTAGTAGCATCCTTTATCTTATGTAGAAATTCCTCTGATGTCAGACGGAAGTGATACAATAAGTGTGCCCTCAGCATTTCCCAGACTGATTTCCGCCCGTCAATCAAATTATGCCTCGCCCATGAAAATATTGAATTCATTATGCCCATTTTAATGTGAATATAACAATTATTGGTGGCATCTTTAAAAACAAAACACGTGTCCATTGGGCACAGAAGCCTTCTCATTCCACTTGTGTCTTAAAACTTCTCTTTGACGTTTGACCACAAAGTGTGTCTAAGTTTTGAGTTAGGAAGAGGAGTTTTACATGATGCGACATGTCTTATCTTGTTTACTTTAAAATATACAAGAGATGTGTTTGTCAGAAACACAATGCCCCCTACAGCCTTTTACCTTTGACCTTGAATTGGAGACCTTGACCTTTCACCACTCAAAATGTGCAGCTCCATGAGATACACATGCATGTCAAATATCAAGTTGCTATCTTCAATATTGCAAAAGTTATGACCAATGTTAAAGTTTTCGGACGGACGGACAGACTGACGGACAGTTCAACTGCTATTTGCCACCCTACCGGGGGCATAAACATTCACAGGTAAGCTAAATAATACCGAATTCGCATGTTGGTTAATGTAGATATTGTGTGAACGATTAAACGAAAACCATCGTTTTTCACATAAAAGTATACCTTTCAACTGTGATTTATTAGTTAAATTTGCAACAGAAAATATTTTAAAATATGTAACTTGCGCATAGACCAAGATTGGAACTCGGCCTAGATATTGTCAAGATAAACATTCTCACAAAGTTACTAGCCCACACCGGACTGGCGTCCTTACGGCGATTTAAGACTGTGTTTCTGGAAATTTCTGATTGTCGTAGAAAGGACGCCTATAAATTTTTCGGTAAAAATGCTGTTGTTCGCCTTCCCGTCACACCAGCGTCCTGGTTTATGGCGTTCAGCGCTCACGTCACGGCGTCCTTAATACGTCCCTCGCGACCTTACCGCGTTCGTACTGCGTCCTAACGGCGACCTAAAGACGCACTGGGGTCTGAGTAGGAACGCCATAGTCGTAGTAGGGTCGCAATAGACGCCGTAAGGACGCAATGAAGTCGCAGTAAGGACGCCATAGTCGTTCTGAGGACGCAATAGACGTACAAAGGACGTACTAAAGTCGCAATATGGTCGCCGTACGGTCGCCGTACGGTCGCCTTGCAGTCAATGATCATTTTCTGTGGGTTTGAGCGGCGACCACACGACGTCCATGGCGACCTTACAGCGACCCTACCACGACCCTACTACGACCATTGCGTCTCTACGGCGTCCCTACGACGTCCTTAACAGAACGCCGTAAAACGCCGGACTTGGCGACCACTTTGAACATGTTCAAAGTGGTCGCCGTGGGCTCGCGTCCTGAGCAATTTTCGGCGTCCTCACTGCGTCCTTACTGCGTCTATGGCGTCCTCACTGCGATCTGGGTCGCCGTATGGACGCCAGTCCGGTGTGACGGGGGTATCATAGCCCGAGTCATATTGTGGCTTTTTGAGCGTTTACAAGGGTTTTCAAATATTTCCATACGCACAAATAGATACTAGACATGTAGGTTATATATACGATTTTCCATCAAATTGGTAATAGGATTTTTCTAGTTTAGTACACATGTGATTTTAAGTATGTTGAAAAAAAGTAGCTTTAAAGCGCATTTTGTTTAAAATGACGTCATCGGGTGTCAAACCAACCGCGGGATCGTACACGTCACTTCCGAACATGTTTTACTCTAACTGAAGAATGAAGGTCATCTAATGCGGATACTTCTTGTTTACATGCTTTTCAGATTATAAATCTCGTCTTTTGTTAAATCGCTTTTTTGTTGAACGATCACTTAAATCGCTTTTTTGTTGAACAATCACTTAAACCGCTTTTTTGTTGAACGATCGCTTTGTGT
Source organism: Dreissena rostriformis (assembly GCA_007657795.1). Classification (NCBI taxonomy): domain Eukaryota; kingdom Metazoa; phylum Mollusca; class Bivalvia; order Myida; family Dreissenidae; genus Dreissena; species Dreissena rostriformis. The sequence continues at coordinate 20,489 of VMBQ01001699.1, forward strand.
ACATTTGACCTCGTGATCTAATTCATGGACCGACATGACACGTATTCGAACTTGGTCTAGATGTTGTCGCCATATTCTGACCAAGTTTCTTCAAGAATGGGCAAAAGAAACACTTTTGCTTCTGGTAACAAGCTTAAACCAGACACCGCACATTACACTGCACGCCGAAAAACTAAGCCTGCTCACAATAGCGAATCTCAAGGACTTCGAGATCGACTGATCTAAACAGTTCATGATTGGGGACAATCAAATCAACGCCTGCTATACCATTGAAAATGAGCATGTTGACCAAAGAATACACGACTCTTCCAAGAAAAGTAAAATAAACAAGATTCATGCATTTTTTTTATTTCAAAACCCAGTTCATGTGCTGTTTTACATAAAATAACTGNGGGGTGATGATGTCCATTCCAAGTTTGATGTCTTATTCCAAATTAACGTTAATCGTTGTTCATATATTTACAGGCCAAGCATGCAGCTGACAAGGTCCAGCACTGGTCCCCATCGAAACATGTTCCCACCCAAAGTGAGACCCCGACGTTCAGCAGCTTCTGGCGGGCATCAAACCAGCAACAACAGGCAGCTTCATCATCATCAGCAGCTGCAGCATCGCCGCAACACAACAATGTACTGAGACGATCGGACCCCTCCTATTCTGTGACAAAACGCAACTCCAATCCTATCCAGCTTACACCCACTAAACAGAGTGTGGGAACCTCGCCGAAGAGAAACTCCACTCCACCCCTGTCATCGTTGCAAAACTTTCAAGTGGTGACCATTAGGGAATCGTTGGAAAATAACGTTAACAATTCCAACCGGTTCAAGGGGTCACCGGTTACAGCCCTGAAAGATGAGATAGATCGAAGGTTTTCTACGAGTGGAGGACTAGGGAATCTAGGGACCCTAGATTCCGGGCTGGGGTGGGGTCTACTGGATCAGATGGACGGTGGGTCCCAGCACTCCTCTCCTCAGCATCAGCATCACTACGGAAACATGGACCTGGTGAGTGTCACACTTGTTAAGGTCATGTATTTTTGGGGTTGAAATTTGGAACCATTCAATTGTAGCAAACAAATCTCAAATTTTATTGCCTCTTTCTTCGATGAAGTGGGGGGTTTATTGCTTTGCACCTGTCAGTTAGTGTAAACCTATTTATTTTAGCTCGATTACATTGAAAGCCTAAGGCTTATTTGAAACGGGCTCGAGTCTGTTTCCTGGGACTAGAACCAGTACTTGGTGTCTATAGGTGAGATCTAAAGAACGCTCCGTTAGTTGATAGATAGGTTTGTAGACCATTCTTTTCCGCACGATGTCGAGAGAACCCTTCGACCTACAACCATGAATATTGTTATGATGGTTATTTGGGAGGTCAGGATGACCCCTATCGATTTTTAGGTTAACAGATCAAAGGTAAAGGTCTCATGGACATGTCAGAGTAAATTGTTTTTGCACAATATCTTTAGAATGCTTTGACCTATGAGAATTCAAATTAGTTTAATGGTCAGGGGGGGGGAGAAAGGAAAGACGCCTATTGCTTTTATAGGTTATCAGGTCAAGGGCTTGTGACAGGATTTTTTTTCTGAACAAGATTCTCCGAATGCTTTGACTTGCGATCATGCAAATTGGTAAAGTAGTTACATGGGAGGAAAAGTAGATGCATTTGAAAGGTTATGAGCTTGAATCAAGAAATTGTTTTCTGAAGGGCCCTGCTTACCTATCCGCTTTGATGAAAAAAAACATGGAATAGTTTTATTGCAATGGCATTGTAATATACATTTAGTTGTGTGTTTGAATCATTCAGATTGATATTAAAATTAATCGTCGATTTTCTTTATTGGCTTATTTATTAAGATATTGTTTATATTCTTCTTCCTTTTATATTTCACTTTGATTTTCACAGTTACTAAATTTGATTTAGTGTAGGCCTTGTTAATAAAAATATTTAAGCCTTGCTCTTTAAAAAGGGGGTTAAATGAATGCGTTTAAAGTGTTGTCCCAGATTAGCCTGTGCAGTCTGCACAGGCTAACCAGGGACAACACTTTCCGCTTTAATGGTATTTTTCGTTTAAAGGACGACTCGTCTTGACAAAAATCCAGCACAGGATTATCTGGGACGACACTTGATGCAGATGCATTTAATTCTGTTTTTTAGTTCGCGACTCATTTAATTTTGGTTGATAAAGATGTTTAATCATGGTATTGATCGATACAGAGCTTGACTCCGAGCCCATTGAAGATGCAGAACCGGCCTCTACCTGCCATCCCTGCTGATCCGTTGTCTGTGGACTATGTGGACCATCGCGCTAGTCCGAAGCTCCGAAACTGGACCAGTGTAGATGATGAGATAATTCAAAACCAGTCTAGACCGTCCACTCAGTCTCGACTTCGAGACAGTCCAAAACGTCGACCACAAAGACCGCGTAGTGAAGTGATCTTGGATTCGAAGTTTACCGCTATTTCGGAGAACGGGTTCGACCAGACGGGTGTTTATATATACGGCTGTAAGCCTCACAGTGACACGTTTCAGAACGGCTCGAAACAGTTTAATTTCGGTCAAAGTGATGTGCAAAATACTCAGAGAACCAGCTTGCACATTTCTCCCAATAAGTCGCCTATGCAAGACAACCAGCAAAGGGAGACTACTGTGCAGTATTCAGTAAGGAAAGACAACTGTGACAAGGTTTCTTTTTCTGCCAAGGGAGGCTATTCAGCGCACTCAGGGTATGACAACATGCGCAGTGTGCCAAACGGGAAGGTGTCCTCTCCCCTGCACTTTCAGAATCATGCAACCGGTGAGCCAGTAGAAGGTGTTTGTAGCACACCGAAGAAGGAGAAGGGAAGTGGGTGAGTATAGGGCTTATATTTTAGCCACGCTATGTGAAACCGGGGTTTAATGCATATGCGTAAAGTGTCATCCCAGATTAGCCTGTGCAGTTCGCACAGGCAAATCAGGGATGACACTTTTCCGATTTTATTGTATCTTTTATTTTTTTAAAGGAAGACTCTTCTTGACAAAAATCAAGTTTATGTGGAAAGTGTCGTCCCATATTAGCCTGTGCAGACTGCAAAGGCTAATTTGGGATGACAGTTTACACACATGTACTTGGCTCTGTTTTAGCTCTTACAGTGCTGGAACCGGATTTTAAAGGCCTTTGCAAACAGTTTGGATCCAGATGAGACGCCACAGAACGTGGCGTCTCATCAGGATCCAAACTGTTTGCTATTCTGATAGTATTATTTGAAAAATAATCCAAGAAAATGCTAATTTTAGAAATTCAGCAGACGACATTTAAGCAGACGACAAATTTCCCAGCATGCAAAGGGTAAACAAAGCGAGGCTCATTTATAAATGTCAACTTAATAAAAATGTCTTTAGAATCCTTGCAATTGCTTCAGTGTCTGGCTATTACATGTTGAGGTTTTTTTAACATTAAAATGTATTATTAACCGAATAATGGTAAGTATTTCTAATATGATTTTATTCTTATTCTATCCTTTGGTAAGAAGACAACTTTGCATTTCACATAGAACATTTTATCTGAAATATTTGTTTAATATAACTTAAGTAAATTAAGATTTCCCTAAGGGGCTTTGTGAATACCGACCCAGGGCATATTTTTATAGGCTGGAATTGAATCAAGGTCCAAATATCTAAAAATAGGTTTTAATGGAAATAAGAAATAAGGAGCATGAACTTAAGATTTGTATTGGAACAAGAAGTAACAAGAGGGCCATGATGGCCCTGTATCGCTTCACTGTTTTTTTATGCGAAAAAAGCGTGCAATGCGCATGGGTTAAAATGTATTCAAGCATGTGACTTTCTCTTTCTATCCCTCGTTCCACTGGGCGCTTACAGTTGGAAGGGTTCAGTTTTGTGACCCCCGGGGCAGGGTCAAATTTGAGCCCAGGGGCTTAATTTGAACAAACTTGGTAGAGGACTATTAGATGTCACTAAATACCAAATTGTGTAGCCCTATGCCATACGGTTATGGACAAGAAGATTTTTAAAGTTTGCACAAAATAGGCCTTGTTTAAGCGTATGTTCATTTTTGTGACCCCCGGGGCAGGGTCAAATTTGACTCCAGGGGCATAATTTGAACAAACTTATAAGTAGAGAACTATTAGATGTCACCACATACCGAATTTGGTAGCCCTAGGCCCTACGGTTATGGACAAAAAGATTTTTAAAGTTTGAACAAAATAGGCTTTATATAAGCATATGTTCAATTTTGTGACCCCTGGGGAACGGTCAAATTTGATCCCAGGGGCTTAATTTGAACAAACTTGGTAGAGGACTATTAGATATCACTACATACCAAATTTGGTAGCCCTATGCCATACGGTTATGGACAAGAAGATTTTTAACAAAATAGGCCTTATTTAAGCGTATGTTCATTTTTGTGACCCCCGGGGCAGGGTCAAATTTGCCCCAGGGGCATAATTTGAACAATCTAAGTAGAGAACTATTAGATGTCAGCACATACCGAATTTGGTAGCCCTAGGCCCTACGGTTATGGACAAGAAGATTTTTAAAGTTTGCACAAAATAGGCTTTATTTAAGCATATGTTCATTTTTGTGACCCCTGGGGAACGGTCAAATTTGATCCCAGGGGCTTAATTTGAACAAACTTGGTAGAGGACTATTAGATATCACTACATACCAAATTTGGTAGCCCTATGCCATACGGTTATGGACAAGAAGATTTTTAAAGTTTGCACAAAATAGGCTTTATATAAGCATATGTTCATTTTTGTGACCCCCGGGGCGGGGTCAAATTTGACCCCAGGGGCATAATTTGAACAGATTTGAAAGAGGTTCACCCCAGGAACATTTGTGATAAGTTTTATTTTAATTGGACTTGTAGTTTAGGAAAAGAAGATGTTTAAAGAAAAAGTTAACGCACGGACGCACGCACACACGGACGCACGCACGACGGACACAGGACCATGACATAAGCCCCGCTGGCCACTGGAGCTAAAAATTATGTTAAGGAAGGGGGGGCGGAGGACAAGAATTCTGTTTGTAAGTTTAGGATCAGAAGATATTTTTGTGGCAATAATAAGTCCCCTTCTACAGAAAAACATCACTAAGAATGTCTAAAGTGAGATTTTACATCAAAACCTATTTTTTATAGGGTTTCTATCGAGTTCTTTTGTTCAATTATTGTGATTAAATCAGTTAAAATTCCTTTATGAATTATTTGAGTTAGGTCTTAACAGCAAAAATGTGTAGGTTTAATGATTGTCATACAAATTAAAGTACTGGTACACACAATAATTACATTAACCCTTTGCATGCTGGGAAATTTGTCGTCTGCTAAAATGTTGTCTGCTAAATTTCTAAAATTAGCATTTTCTTCGATTTTTTTCCCAAAAATACTATCAGAATAGCAAACAGTTTGGATCCTGATGAGACGCCACGTTCTGTGGCGTCTCATCTGGATCCAAACTGTTTGCAAAGGCCTTCAAAATCCGGTTCCAGCGCTCAAAGGGTTAAGCGACATTAAATGCAACTTTCATCGATTGCATTACTGAGTCATCATCGTACATGATTACAATTTCACAGCACATGAGGCAGGTAGTGTTTCAAGTTAATTGAAAAATGAGTCTTGAAGATTTCAATCAGCTTTCATTGTTCGATTAATTGCTACTAATATATACAACGGAAGATAAAATCTGGCAATTAAATACTGAAATATTTTGAATCAATGTTAAATTAAAATTTGATGATTTGTATATATTTTTTTCAAAAGAATTCTCGTTTTGCAACTTTCTGCATGAACAGGAAATTTTATACCAAATTATTTCGATAAATGATGTTACTTGACCTTTCATTGAGCTCTTCAATTTCCTGATTAGTAACTTGATCACTTCTTTGTGATTGATTTTGAGTTGACTGAATTTTCAGCTTTCAGTTAATTTTCATTTTGTTTAAATTTGTTTTTCAAATTTAGGCCATAAAGAAAAATACGAAGCATTTTTAACTTTACAGTAGAAAATAGTGTTATATTCCTAAATGCCTGTTTTTCTTATTTATCAAATCAACAAAAATAGTTTGTTTATTAAATCAATTTACATAAAACATATTAAGTTAACTTAATGTATTAGTTTTTAGTGAAAGAAGAAATTTTATTATTCAGAATGGTTATAGTGATTTTGTAGATTTGTCTAATTTAATTTCAGTTAAAAATAATGCAGATAAATTCAACTTGCATATTATCTAATATTAGCATGGTAACATTGGCAAAGTCATATGTTTAAACAATTTAAACAAAAAAGTAAGTACTAAATAATTAACATAATTGGGAAAAAACATTGCATTGTTTTTCTTGTATAAAACAGCGTGTTTGAAGAAAGTGAAAATTGCCAAATAATTATTATGTGACTCAGCAATCCTTATTATTTCAGCAGATCACTATCTAAACAACTTACATTTTTGTTTTCCATTATTTTCTCTTAAGTCCAAATTGTTGCCAATTGTTTTGGATGTGGCAGGTTTTGGCATTGTTCAGTGATTCAAAAACAAAATATTGTACACATGATTAGCATGGGCTTTATTGATTGTTTTTGTTCTCGTCACTTACTGAGTCATGCAAAAGAATGCAAAATAGGAATAAAATTTAACAAACACACAAACATTTCCTCACAATATTTACTGAAGCGAGCTATGCAGCAACAGAAATTGCCACTTTGTTTTGTTTTAAGCTGATTGTGAATGATGTTTATTCCCCAAGATTAAACATATGGTGGGCTAAGAACTTGAATTTTGGCAAGATTGACTTGAAATGTTGGATTGCATACATGCCTTTTCCTGGAATATCTACGGATCCGTTAAACGGACCCATTCCCTAACCGAAATTGTAAAAAAAAATCCCAATGTGAAAATAAATTCCCAATTTGAGAAAAAGAGATGTTTCTAATTATTATTTTATCCCAATTTTATTTCATATACAGCTAAAGAATTATATTACTATAATTTATATGAATTTGTTATTTTAATTTGAATAATTATAAAGAGTTATATTGAGTTAGTATTTCCCAAATAAGTGGACTCTTCTCTGAAAGAATTTGCAATCCTGAAATTGCATTTTTCCCAAAATGGCCAGGAAAAGGCGGCTGGTATAATTAAGCTAGAACATGGCAAAATGAATCTGCTAAAATAAAAATATCTACACTAGCTTTTATTATAAGCTAAAAAAAAATTGAAGGTACCCAACCTATTTTGTAACGCACCATTTGAGTTTATCCTGTAAACTACAGTAACTTGAGTAAGCATAAAATAACAATTTACCAAAAATTTAGTTAATTTTATAAAAATTTTGAAAATTTTCAATTAAAAAAAAATGAGTTGCTAATATGTGAGTTTTTTAAGCCAAATAGATTTTGGAACAAACAGCCAAAAACTACTTAAAGTAGCTTGTGACATGCAAATCACTTGTTTGTGGACATTAAACTAACTGAATAACTGGACATATAAAAATGGCTGACTGAGAAAATTTCTTGTTCATTATATAAGAATTCTTTCTTGCATGCCATAAGTTCTTTTAATTTAACATGTATGATGTCTACCATGGTATGATGTTAACATAGACTGCAACATCCAATCTAGTCATATGTGGTTATCGGCTAGAGAATGTCTCATTAAGGGAGAAAACAAATTTTTCAAATTGACAAGCACTAATTCCATCACGTGAAAGGGCGGATGTTAGTGACACCAATTAGGTTATTGGCCGTTAGCTGTGGTTTCGCATGCCTGCATGACATGCAATCCGCAATTTGAAAAGCAAGGTATTATTAAAGTTGATACCTTTTGTGAAGCACTGGACTGGAGTATTAAGACATCAGACCTGTTTGTCACCCGATATACCCGGGGTAAAGCGAAGACTTGTGTGACAGGGTGGGACAGTGAGTCACCTATTAGCAACTTTGCTATCTATGTTGGATGGGTGACTGCACATGTCTATAGTGATTAAGGTATCCGATCGTGGTAATCCTCATATGCCTTGCCCTGACTTATCCCCTGTGGTAGGGTGGGTAACCTTCTGTGGAATTTTATTACAATGTCAAATTGGCGTCATGTGAGATGAAACCTAGCTCAGAACTCGGAATCATTAGTAATAACAAATTAATCTCTAAATTGAACACTTTTTTTAGTCATTTGGATAAGATAAAATGTAATATAATTTTTCATTTGCAGATTTTGTGTATAATTAGTTTTCCTAAAAAAAACTGGTTTAATGCACTTGGTTAAAGTGTTGTCCCACACTTTACACAATACAATAAAAGCGGAAAGTGTCATCTCTGATAAGCCTGTGTGGACTGCACAGGCTAATCTAGGATGACACTTAAAGCCTTTGCATTAACCCTTTGAGTGCTGGAACCGGATTTTGAAGGCCTTTGCAAACAGTTTTGATCCAGATGAGACGCCACAGAACGTGGCGTCTCATCAGGATCCAAACTGTTTGCTATTCTGATAGTGGTCTTAGAAAAAAAATCGAAGAAAATGCTAATTTTAGAAATTCAGCAGACAACATTTTAGCAGACGACAAATTTCCCAGCATGCAAAGGGTTAAACCATGTTTTCCCAGGACGAGGCTCAAATAGAATCGTAATGAACCACAGTTTTGTCACTGTTATGCATGTCAAATATATTACTTATCTGCAAATTCCATCATTGCCCATCAAGGTATTCACAGATAGTTATCTGGGAAAAGGTGTTATTGTGTGCTTGAATTTTGTCTGTCCAAGATTAGACTATGGCCGAATTCTCATGATTGATTTGCCAGATAAAACCTGCAGGTATTTGTTGTTCAAACTTGGAAGATTTTGGTTCCCAACTATCAGTTACAATTAATGGCACATGGGTGATGTGACGTGAACTATCAGCTTAAGTGATCAAAATAAACTAGAGATATAAAACAGGACTGGATTGTGTAGTTTGCAGGCCTTACTTCTTATCTGTGCGGCAATCAAAACAGATGCAGCAAAATTAACATGGTATTATGTGAATTCTAACTTGTGACATCAAATATATTGTGTGTGTGTGTGTTTTTTTTACAGATGATTATATTTTGAAGTTAAAGCCATTATTTTGCAATTTTAATTTTAGCTCATCTGAGCAATTAGTGCTCTTGGGGAGCTGTTGTCTGTCGCCTGTCAGTGCGTCATATTTTATTATATTTTATATAATATTAAGTAATATTTCATGCCTAGTAATCATGAAACTTGCTCCAAACTTGTGTTCTTATGATATCTTTGCTAATTTTCAAAATGGCTCTGAATCATCACAAAAGCTGCTCAGAACAGTTCAGTCCCGTTGGGTCTCAGGTGAGCCACACACTGTGCCTTAAATTTTGTTGCAATAAGCACATGACGCCATTAGGCATCTGAATTTTAAATTTCTTCCAAGCAGTTTTTCCAAATGAGCAATTTCTTGATTAAATTAGTATTTAAGTGAATAATTGCATTACGTATTCCTTGTGTCTATTCCATATTGATGTTCATTTAAGCTGTGTCATGAGAAAACAGGTCTTGTGCCATATGTGGGCAGCGTAGCTCCAGACCAGTCTGTGCAGTGGCGCAGTCTGGTCTGGAGCTACCCTGTCCCCTAATGACAGTACGAAACCTTGTGTGACTTAATAGCAGACAGGGAAGCTTCTGACCATGCTGCACAATTGTGCAGGCAGGTCTGGAGCTATTCTTGCATAAGACCCTATTTTGCTTGATGAGTCGTTTGGTTTTTGTGGAATCCATAGTTCTGAATGTTTAAAAAAAACATTAACAGTCAAAACATTTCTTTATCTATATTTGATTATGGTAAAAGGTTAACCCTTTTAGCGCTGAAACCGAATTTTAAAGGCCTTTGCAAAAAGTTTGGATCCAGATGAGACGCCACAGAACTGTATCCTTAACTTTAGCTTAGGTGAGCTTATGGCAAAACAGACAACTAGATTGTTAGAGCGTTACTAAATGCACTGCAAAAAAAATACGACATGCACGTTAAATGCTTATTTTAGAAATTCTGCAGACAACATTTTAGCAGACGACAAATTTCCCAGTATGCTTAAAGGTTAAGAACTGCTGAACATTCACTCAGAATGTATTAGTTACATTATTTGCTTTGAGTGTTTTTATTAATAATAAAATAAACTCTCATCCAGAATTGGTCATTGTAAAACTTTCACCACATTTGATAGCATTACAGTAAACACGGATGCCATCATGACTATAAAGTAAATGTTTAAATATGATAATTCATTGTTAAATTTAAATGAATGTTAATGAATACCACACATCGATGAATCACTGACCATACTGAGCAGAAAGTAATGTCATTAAGATTAGGGATAAATGGTCAGAAGAATGTCTATTTGCATACTTATGCATTTCATCCGGTATTATTGTAATGGGTTATAAGGTCACAATTGGCCAAGGTAGTGTCGTCCTCTAATTGTGGCCATTGAATGCTTTAAATCCTTAATGTAGGCTTTCTGGTGTTTATATATGACATAATGTTCTAATCTATTATACTTAAGACTGTCTTAAATGCATTGTTGAGTATTTGGGTAAGGGATAAATGGTTAGAGACATAATTGGTACCTACATAGGGATTAGAACCAGCAGATTTTGTATATTGGTAATGATTGAAAAATTTAATAATTTATTTATTCTGAGGTTACAATTTTTAGTATTCTTTATTTACAATGTTAAACCTCATATTGAAACTGGTATGGACCATTGATTGGTAGACATGCCTAAAAAAAATTTAAAATTGTTTAAGTCTTCTGTTTATATTCTGAGTATACTAGCTGGATTCAATTGAATAAGTGATTTTGAATGTAATATATTCTTAAATAATGTGTTTATGTTATTTTCTTAAATGTAATTACTCAAGCAGTACTGCTTGATCTTTTAAATGCCAATAAACTTACAAAAATATACATTTAAAACAAACACCAACACCAATAAACTATCAGTTCTTAAATGAGAGCAATTTAAATAAATTCATAACTTTTTCCTTTTTTAGCTATTTTGTGAATGCAAAAAAAATACGGCAACATAAAGTGTAATTCACAGGTTAAACCAGAAAGTGAAATTGGTTTAAACAAAATGACAGTTTTAAACATTAGGTATTAATATTGTTATGTAAACTTCAAAAGCAAACATAATTTTTCTTTTCATTAGTTACAAGTGTTAAATGTCATCAAATTAACCCAGAGGAAAACTTCTGTTAACACTCATAGTGATACACATTAACATCAAAGGTGACAAGAAATGTGTTTTATTGTCTTTGGTAATTAATAATTTGTCCTTTGTACAGATAAGTGCCGGTGCGTTATCAGTCAATATCAGCAGGGCTCGAGGTCAAACTGACCTTGATGGACCTTTGATGTTGACCTGAGGAATTCTATGCATGTAATAAGCCATTAAAGTTTATTTTTAAATTGTAATTGTAATTGCCTTTTCTTACCTTATATAAAACCTGATGGGCATTTTGCAATACATTTTGTTTGAATTTGCAGCTTTTGTCTTTGTATGGCAACATTTTTATTTGAACTGAGGAATGCTATGCATGTAAAAAGCCATTAAAGTTTTTTTTTAAATATTTCAATTTAATTGCCTTTTCTTACCTAATATAAAACCTGATGGACATTTTAAATACTTAACACTAAATTTTGGTTGAATTTGCAGCTTTTTACTGTGTGTATGACAACATTTTTATTTGAACTGTGTTTCTCTTCAAAATGAAAGAGTATTTGAAAAAAAGGATTAGAATCAAAAGGTAGGCTATATTTTACTTAATTCACTTAATCGAATGAACACAATTCTACTGGGAAATTTGTCGTCTGCTAAAATGTCGTCTGCTGAATTTCTAAAATTAGCATTTTCTTTGATTCTTTTCAAAGAATACTGTGGCGTCTCATCTGGATCCAAACTGTTTGCAAAGGCCTTCAAAATTCGGTTCCAGCACTGAAAGGGTTAAGACTGTCTCCAATTCATTGTTTAGTACAATGTCATGTATTTGGATAAGGGATAAATGGTTAGAGACATAATGGGTACCTACATAGGGATTAGAACCAGCAGAATTTGTATATTGGTAATGATTGAACAATGTAATTTTGTGTTCTTTATTTACAATATTTAACCTCATTTTGAACTGATATTGACCATCCATGGGCAGACATGCCTAAAAACAATTGGAAAACAATACACCCAACAAAGACATTACCTTCGTTTATTTTAAATTCTTAATTACTTAACATGTTTCTTCCACAGTCTTCATCAGTAGTATTAACCCATTGATGCCTAGCGTCTACAAAAAAGGCATAGGCAAACAGCGTAGACCCAGATGAGACGCCGCATTATGCCGCGTCTCATCAGGGTGTACGCTGTTTGCTTAAAGGAATTTCTGTGAGAAATATTCTAAAAATAGAAATAAATATGCCAGACATCACTAATTTTGGAAATAAATTGATCCAATTTTGAAGGATGGGAGAGTCTACTCGGCATAAATGGGTTAATACAAACGATAAACGAAGAAAGTGACATCAACACCATACAGTGAGTAAGGTTATTTTGGCAGAAAATATGTTAAACACATAAAAATACACAATACAAAGATGGATCAAAGCTGTTTTTTTTTTTTTTTCTAATAAATATTTGAAACTTTTGAAAGTCTTCTGGTTATATTCTGAGTATACTAGCTTAATTTATGAAAAAGTGATTTTAAATGATATAATTATTTTCTTAAATAAAGTTTTTATTTAATTTTATTTAAGCTATTTAATGGAGCAAAACTGCTTGATATTTTAAATACCAATACACTTACAAAAAAATAAAACAAAAACCCAGATATACTATCGCAAATAAGAGCAACTTTAAATATAATCAATTTATAACTGTCTGAATTTGAGCTGTTTTGTCAATGCAACAAAAAATACGGTAACATAAAGAGTATTTATTTAGATTAAACAAGATAACAAAACAAGGTTCTTATATATTTATGTAAACCTCAAAAGAAACACATAATTTTGTTATCATTAATTATAAGTGTTAAATGTCAACAGTCATCAAATGTACCCAGGCGATAAATATCTGTTAACACTCATAGTGATACACATTAACATCAAACGTGACACAAAATGTGTTTTATTGTCTTTGGTAATTAATAATTTTAACTTTGTACAGATAAGTGCCGGTGCGTTATCAGTCAATATCAGCAGGGCCCGAGGTCAAACTGACCTTGATGGACCTTTGATGTCGACCTGAGGAATTCTATGCATGTAATAAGCCATTAAAGTTTATTTTTAAATTTCAATTTTTATTGCCTTTTCTTACCTTAAATAAAACCTTTGGTTCAATTTGCAGCTTTTGTCTTTATATGACAACATTTTTATTTGAACTGATGAATGCTATGCATGTAATAAGGAAATAGAATTTATTTTTAAATTTCATGTTTCATTTTTATTGCCTTTTTTCTTAACTTATATAAAACCTGATGGACATTTTAAAATATGTTGCATTAAATTTTGGTTGAATTGGCAGCATTTTACATAGTATGAAAACATTTTTATTTGAACTGTGTTGCTCTTCAAAATGAAACATTATTTGAAAAGAAGGATTAAAATCAAAAGGTAGGCTATATAGTATATACTTCATTCAGTTAATACAATTAACACAATTCTACAGTAAGGCTAGTATTCCATCTATCCGCATCCATATCCGCATCCGTATCCGTAAAATCATAATACGGACGCTATATTCCATTTATCCGCATTCGTCGAATGTATCTTTCTTGTTTGGGAAAACTTCTGAACTGAAAACATGTCTGCAGAAGTAGAGTTTAACATTTTTTTTTAATTGGTGTTAATTTTTCACTTATCCTGATTTGAAAACAATCAAACTTCCCGTATTTTGAACAAACTAACATTTTCATTTGCAAAATCGAAATCACATTATTCGTTTCACAAACAGATAATTTAAATGATTTGATCTTAAAATAGAGTCCCGATATGCAGTACTGCGTTGGTTGTATAATGATGGATAATTTTTCACAAATAAAATTAGTTTTTCAGTCGATTGTTGAGATGAAAGCTTCCCTCATCGTGCTAAATGCCGTTCGTATCTTGTCCGCATCCGCATAAGAACACTCACTTGAGCTTTCTTTTGCGGACGCCTTTTTCGCAGCGGATATGCGGATGCGGATGAATGGAATAAGGGCAGTGCATTTCAACTTGTTCTATTTTTTGTGGATGCGGATTTGCGGATGCGGATACTTACAGATGGAATACTAGCCTTATGTTTAATAAATAAATCAAAATAAAGTGATAATTTTGTTATAAGCCACTGTTAGCAGCATAATAAGGAAAATAATATGCCTGGAATGTTGGTAGATTGGTTATATACAAACTCAGTTGACATCACTGTGAGCTTAAGACATTTGAAGCATGCCTGCCATAAGACAAACCATCGGTTCAATTTCAAGTGGATGTTTATATTTATGGCATAGCTGACATAGTTCACAGCCCAAGTCTGTATATCAAACTAATGAAGGCCCAGGGTGAAGGGAGGGTGTTACTGCGGTGACTGTGTCACATACCTCACAGGCAGCTTGTTGTTGGGTGGACGGGAGGGCCAACGTGGCCTGCATGACTTATGTTAGGTATTTAATGCGATGCTCTCATGCTCTCGAGTGTGGATTTCAAGTGGTTGAGTGAAAGGGCGAAAATATACTGTATGATTCGCTTGTTGCACAATTTGGCTGTTTGCATGGTTTCGAGCAGATTTGATGGGAAAAGTCAGGGTAAATCTGTTGAAGACGGAAAAAGTGATGTAAAATCATAAAAATAAAAACCAAACTAAATTAAAAAATTAAAATTAAATTTTGAATGTCTGAATATTTTAAATTTGACATTGTTTGCAGATTATTCTAGAAATGTTATGCAAGGTTTTGTAGTCTCATCAGCGGACATGGTAGTTCCAGATCAGACTGCGAATGCTGGAGCTATGCTGGCCTCATATGGCGTAAGACCCATTTTCGCACGTGCCTCAATTATTGAGAGGTTTCATTGGCGTAATAAATATTGTGCCCAACCCTAGCCATCAGGCTCAGGTCCTGGGTTTGATACCACTGTGGAAGCGTTTTAAAGATTTTCCCCAATAACACCAAGTACTGGTTCTACCCAGTGAATGGACTTGAGTATTTGTGTCTCAAAAGACTGTGGCCTTAAATGTTTTAATTCATATCGCCCAAATAAATGGATGGGGTAGCCTAAGGGGTGCCTAAGGGGTGCAAGGACACGTCACTGGTCTTCATATCATTCAAAGAGATAATGAGTAAACTTCACAGTTAAAGTTTATTACCAATGGTCCACATATAATGCACAGGGATAGTGTTTCAACTTTGAAACACGTCACATTTACAGTTTATTACCAAATGTAGTTAGAAGAGTACACCACCCCGTCCATTGGTAAATATTGACGTAAATGAAAGGTTGAACCGTAATAACTTCTCGCATGCCCGGTGTAACNCATAGATATACTAAATTTTCATTTTTTCTCAAATTCAAGGGCAGATAATTCTGGACTCATAACTCCAATATTGCTCATTTCAAATGGGGTTTGAGTCGTCATTCAGAAAAAGACACTGTGCAAGTTGGGAAATAATTGGATGAAAACTGTGGACTTTATTGCGTAAACAAGCCTTATTTCACAAATTTCTCAAATTCAAAGGTAGATAATTCTGGACTTACAACTCCGATATTGCTCATTTTCAATAGGGTTCAAGTCCTCATTAATATAAAGACACTGGACAAGTTTGAAAAGAATCGGATGAAAACTGTGGACTTTATCGCGTAAACAAGAAAAAGTCTAACGGATGCACACACGCACACACACACGCACGGACGGACGGACGGACAGACGACGGAAACCACACCATGACATAAGCTCTTCCGGCCTTCGGCCAGTAGAGCTAAAAATCACTTGTTTTGACTTTCATAGGAAAATTAGTGTACTTTATATTTTGGTAATAATTGAGAATAAGTGTATTCAATATTATATTTACTAAGGTTCAACCCATAGAGTTACATAAGGACTCAATTTTATTTTATTTACAAAAAAATATTGTTATAATTTTTTTAAAACCTTCAATTGGGAAAATCAGGCAGTCGTTTGGGAAAAATATATATCTACTAATTGATATTGGGAATGGGGGCGAATAACGGCCCAAATTATTACCTAATAAAAATACTGGAATTCTTCTTGTTTATATAATATTTTTTGGACTGCCGACAATTTATATGTGAAACAAATTTGAGGATTAAGCATGTATAATAATTATATTTGTTGACAATATATATTATACAGTGTAACCAATTAGTTTCAAATAAGCTGATAGCTAAAAGAAAATGTTTTAAATATATTTTATTGGGGGTTAAATAATCTGATTTTGGAATTATCTTATCCTCTATGCAAATAACTTAAAATTAGGACTAAATCATCATTTAACGTTACTAGTTAGGCAATTCAGTTTATAATACCTGCATCAAAATTGCAGCATAATGGTAAAAATGGTAATTAATTGTGTATTTTACGTCTAAGTTTTTTCTGTCATTAACATCTATTTCAGTCAAAATGGTGTTGATTAGCTTTCTATTGATTTTTTGCAACTAACTAATTTAAACCTGGCCTTCCCTGGGGTATATTCCATTGATTCATCTGTTTTGTGTTTTATAACAATTATTACTTCAAAAATGTATCTGTAACTGTGTTAATTTAAAGTTTCTGGCAAAACACAGATTAAAAATCCATGGAATTACTATCAATTATATTATAATTTACTAAACCAAACCAGCCTAGGGTATTACATGGAATCATTCATTTGCTGCAAAGGTGTAGAAGTTTATAATACACAAATATATGTTAATTGTGCTAATACAGTTCTTGCAAAACAAAACTGTTATCAATAGAATGAATGGAAATGAATTAAATATCTAAGTGTAACCCTTCCCTCCCTAGGATATTTTATTGAGTCATCCGTAAGTTGTAAAGAATTGCTTTAAAAAATCATGCATTATTTGAAATAATTATGAATTATCCTGACTAACAAAGTTCTCATTACTGTGGTCTTAAACATCATCAGTTAATAATTGAAGTGCAACCCGCCCTAATTATATTTCATGGAGTCATCCACATGTTTAATTAGGAATCCTGTATCAATTATGAAAATAATAAAGTTCTTGAGAACTTAATATTTCTATAATCTATAGCATAATCAAAACAATGATAACTTATTAAATTGCAACTCTCCCATAAAGCTATATTTCATGGAGTCAGTCACAAGTTGTAAAGAATCCTGATTAATGATTAAAATAATAAAGATCTTGAAAACTTAACATTTCTATAATCTATAGCATAATCAAAACAATGATACATGTAACTTATTGAAAAACAACCTTCCTTAGAAATGTTAGCCCTTTGCATGCTGGGAATTTTGTCGTCTGCTGAATTTCTAAAATTAGCATTTTCTTCATTTTTTTTTCAAAGAATACTATCAGAATAGCAAACAGTTTGGATCCTGATGAGACGCCACGTTCTATGGCGTCTCATCTGGATCCAAACTGTTTGCAAAGGCCTTCAAAATTCGGTTCCAGCGCTGAAAGAGTTAATATACTGGGTCACAATCTGTGGAAAGAAATAATGAAGTTCGTGACATCAAAACATTTCTGTAATCTATAGCATCGGCAAAACAATAATTACTAGTTGAAACACCACCCTCGCTAGCTTATTTCATTTTCTTGTTCACAAGCTGTGAAGAGACTGGTATACACCTGGGATAGTTATTGATTTACCTTTACCGGCACATCTTCCTGTCACATAAAATGTGAACCATTTATGACCAGTTACATTTACATGAAGTAAGGAGATAGTGAAAAGATGGACTGTCTTTGTGAAATATAGCCACTAGCCAGTGTGTTAAACTTTGAAAAATGGACTGTTACTCAACTACCGTATCTTCTTATGTACAATTTATTACAGACTTGAGTTAAGGAGTTAAGTTAAATGCAAATCATTTCTTACCAGTCAGTTTATATTTAGGAAATAAAAAGGAATATAATTTTCCTATTTAGGTGAAACAAGAAATGGGAGTGTTAATGTTTGAGAGAAAAAACAACAGCAACAAACAGACACACCCACACACAAACAGTTACAGTAACTTTCTTGTGATGTTAAATTAATTAAGTCAGAGTATCATTCTCCTGTAAACCATTACCTTGCATGTAAAAGGAGGTATTGATTGGGCTTTTAACTGGTTTTTCAAGCGTGCCGGCAAACTGCAGTTCTGATTAACCAATGAGTGGCTATGCAAGTTTGCGATACACTGATACAGACGTTAGGTCGCAGGTGGGAAGGTGTCTCGTTACGTTTCGCCTGCTGTTGGAATTGGTTATCGATCGCTGAGTCGTTTTGCTGCAACGTTTTGTGGTGTTTTGTCACAGAAGTTTTGAAATTAAACGCAGAAGCTTTGAAATTAAACGTTTGAAAATCATCTGGATTGGTGTATTTAAAACCTATATTTTTGTAGTGGCAGTTGGATTTTCTAAACATGAAGGGAATAATCTTTATCTGTGATTGTCAGTGAATAAGGGTCTAGAATTTAGAAAGGAACATTTATAACATAAATTTGTTACTTAAAATTCTTGAACAGGAGTGCAAGAAAATCTTTTTGTATGGATGGAAAAAGGAGGCAAATATGGATTTATGACAAAACATTTTAAAAATATTTGGTGCTGGTAATATTCTAAATAGAGAAAGTCAAACGGTCAGTTCTATTCCGTTACATTGAAAGTGTTTAATTGGTAGAAATATGGTACACCATTGGGCGATATATGTGAAGTATAGAATATAGATCTATATTTGTGTTTTGTCTTTGATCCAACCCGGGAGGCCTGTCTGACTGAGTTCAGAAGAGACACAGGGAGGTTTTCACTGGTGGTGTTAGGTTTACTGGCTGTTTTCACTGGTGAGACAACAGGCAGATTATGTCTGCTGATAGATAAGCCTCAGTACAAATATATAAGGGCATTATATTGAAGACTATCTACATAGCTTGACAGCTTTTGTTTAGCGATTGACTGTCTATTGTCAACTAGATAGTGGTTGTAAAGAAGTTGTATATATTGTGCATGTCGGCTTAGGGAGGCACATAATATAATAGTGTAGTAAAGTGGAGTATTTGAATGTATACTTTTTTACCTAATAACTTGATAACTTGATAACTTAATACTGAAGAAGATATATTCAAGTGAAATATATATGGATATTTGTAAATGTTAAAAGCATATAAAAGTGGTATTTTTTTTATCTTTTAACAATTTTTGAGGACTTGAACAATTGTTGAAGACTTGAGAATTTCGAGGACTATTAGCATTAGAAGATGTTTTGGTGTGTAAAGATATAAAATACTGTGTTTGACAAAATTTAAGTTGAAGTTTGAATAATTTTATAATCACAATGCCTAAGAGCTACTATTATGACATGAGCATCTTTAAGAAATGGATTGACAAGAAAATGAGAAAGAAGAAAGGGAAGTTCACGAGGTGAGATGTTTTTTCTAATAAAACATGTTTAAAATTATCTAAGAAATCCTTTTAAATTACTATTTTCAATCATTGTTTACAATTTAGTTTTGATTATAAATGATTAACCTCACCATGATAACATTAATATAATAATATATGGAATTGAATAAAATAGGTTTAAATAATTATAATAAATTATTTAAAATAAATTATTTAAAATAAAAAAATATAATTATAAATTAAAAATAAATTAATTTTAAAAATGAATTATTTTTCAAATACTTATTACATATAGTCTTCATTGTATGTACATGATGTGTCATATTGACAGGAAAAACTTAATTTTAATGAATTAAAATTATACTAGGTATCCAGGTTGACCTTTTAAATAAAATTTAATTTACTAATTTTATATGTACCATAATAGTACTAAAATTGCAATATTTAATTTGTATGGCGTTCTCTAATTAAGAGCTTGAATCATATAAATTTCAATATGTACCTGACACACAAGATTTAGAATTAAAGGTTGTTACATAATAATTAAATAAATGCAAACTTGATAATTTATAATTATATTGAAATAAAGATTGATTTAAAATTTATAACATGATTTACGTCTCCATAAATCAATTATTACACAAGGACCATTTTTCATTACTGACTGCATTTGTGTAAAAATTAATGTACTTTAAATTACAACATTTAATGGTTGAATCAAGTAAACAAAAACTCACTACATTATATAAACTATAAATGTAGTAAAATTTACTTCACACGCACGCATAGTGACTCAGTCGGGCTATCTTCGAAAATCAAAGCCCGTCTGTCGGGGCATTAATCAAACGGTGAAGTCTCTTATTTGGTTATTGAAGGTGAAATAGGGACCTTTTTTGTAATTGATCGTATAGTAGTGGGAGATGGGAGCGATGATATACAGCGCAGTAATTGAAGCATTGCTGAAATAGTTGCCATTTAAAACTGGTCGTGCATAGAAAAGTTACTGCGATATGTTGCCGCACAATCTTCACACGGTGACGATTTGATAAAACTATTTGTTAAGTTTAGGTTAGTCTTGCCCTTAAAAAACATCATTAAAAATTAATCATGTAAACCAATACCAATGTCAGTATATTAAATTAATTTATATTTTCAAATACAGCATGAAGCAAAAAGGTATAATAACACGTCACAAATTAATTTCCAGTATGAGTAAAAATATATTATGTTAATTATATAAAACTTATTTATTGTTTAACATACTCTACAGCACGTATAGCAATAATTTAAAATAGATCGATTTCCATTGCAATATTCTGAGATAGTTTTGATTGGAAAATAAGAACATTTATTTATACTTTATTACTTTTATTTGTCATTAATATGCCACTTTTATGTTACTGGTTACTGAAACAACAGTTTGTGTATAAACATTTTCAATAATGTTTATATTAACTTATAAAAATATCAACTGGAGATAGTGAAATACAATTTTATTTGAAGTTCAAAACATAAAAATTCCAATGCGATGTGCCCCTTCTTAATAAGGAAAGTGCAAAGCTCAGGGTGTAATGGCAATAAATACTGTTTACACATAATTTTAACTATTTAAAATTGTAGACTTTTGAATGCATTTTCCCTTTGAAGATGTTAGCCATTAAAAATATCAACATAGGTATATGTTTTCCACTAATGGACTCATTAAATTAAAATCTCTGTTATTTACCAGCAATTTAATTCCAATAGAACCTACTGAACTGCATATAATTGAAAATACTTATAAGATTCCAAAGTTCAATATAAATACTAGTGATACATAGAGTATAATAGAAAATAATTATAGGTTAATACATCTGGGCTTCATTTCAATTAAATATCTATCAAATGGTGACTGCTGTCTTCAGAATACTGTACCATCAAGAGACATACGATGATAGGCCATTGAAATAAATGATTTCTTATTGGATTCCAGTTGAATAGCGCGCTAACTTTCATGTGACTGTCATGAAACATCACGGATTCCTTGTATTCATTTTAATAACACATCAATTCTGTTTGAAGTTAATTTACCAAAGACCTAAAGTAGATGTTAAATTCATTTTTGTGGCCTTGTCTCAATTGACGGCTATGTAAGAAAAAAATTAACATTCTTAAAAGTTTTTTGTTTTATGTTGTTGTTGTTTCATATTTTAGTATTTGGCAAGTTTTTAATTGTTTCATCAAGAAAAGATTTTCACCCAAATAATTTGTTTGTTTCATTAAGTATGACAAACAATTTGTGACACTATTATGTAGATGAATATTAATATGATATATTACAAACAATCACTTAATACGTTATAAGTTGTGAAAACAATAGCTGACACTATGGGATTTAATCTATTGTTTGTAATGAATTGTGAAGCAACAATCAGGAACTAGATGGTCTGACTTTGTCAAAAATTGTCTAACCTTGAATACTTGCGTATGTTCTTGAAAGAAAGCATTTACATAAAACAAATTATCTTTCTTGAATAAAGTGTCAAAGTGATATATCTTCTGTAATGGGCCTTGAATTTTCTCTAGTTTTCCCAGGAAAAGAATTCTGTTTTCTGTAAGTTACCACCTTAAAGTCCTCATGACGGATTGAGGCGCATTCTTTTCTGGTTCCTGTCAACATCTAATAATTATTCCCCGATAAAACGCAGACTTTCGTGATATAGAAAATTGCAGTGTTCCCTTCACACTTATAGGCAAGTCAATTTAATTTCTCAAACTCCATTCATCAAATTCAATTAAATGGCATGTCATCAATGTTCAGCTACTTCATTCCGACAAAAGAAAGTCCGGAATTAAGGCCATTAGCTTTCAGCGGTATTCTTGTGGACCCCAGGATTTGTTTGTCAAGATACTGTGACATTGTTAACGTTGTGAATTATGTTTTCATGAAGAAGACCTCCCAACCTTCTGAAGAATGCATTCCTTAAATTGTTTAGTAGTGCAATGACACTAACCCTTGTGGCAATTTTACAGTTTTCATGACAAATTGAGATTCCTGTTATCGGGGTCTTGGTATAATTTATAAGAAGGGCACATTTTGTTTTATTTTGTCAGGAAAATAATAAGTTTTTTTGATAACACATAATTATAATGATGTGTAAATTGTTGCCGTTATGTTTTTTTTAGCTCAGTGTTATGAAAATGTTTGGTATGTTTGTATATAGGCCATAGTGGTATCATGAATATTAAGATATTTGTTTGTGCACTTGTTTCACCATAAATTAATTTTTTTATATAGCATATATAGAAGTTTAAATAATTGCCGGACCTGCCCATTTATATTCAATTTTAGTACAAATACCAGAAAGAGATGAAGTTGAAACAATGCCATAACTTTATATTCCAATAAAAGGGGCTAATGATTAGTGTTCCTGAAATAAAAGAAAAACAGGCAAAAAGGAAACTTACTAGTTCATTTTAGTAAAAACAAGAACTTTGATAGTCTCAATAAGCCCAAGATCTTCAATTGCCTCAATAAGCCCAAGGCTATTGATGGTCTCAATATACTTTATACTTTCACTGGTCTGATTTAGACCTATACTAACCATGGTCTCAATAAACCCAAGGCTATTGATGCTCTTAACCATTTGAGCGCTGGAACCGGATTTTGAAGGCCTTTGCAAACAGTTTGGATCCAGATGAGACGCCACAGAACGTGGCGTCTCATCAGGATCCAAACTGTTTGCTATTCTGATAGTATTCTTTGAAAAAAAATCCGAAGAAAATGCTAATTTTAGAAATTTA
>VMBQ01001699.1:43976-118798 GCA_007657795.1 Dreissena rostriformis
ATGAGTATTAACCCTTTGCATGCTGGGAAATTTGTCGTCTGCTAAAATGTCGTCTGCTGAATTTCTAAAATTAGCATTTTCTTCGATTTTTTCAAAGAATACTATCAGAATAGCAAACAGTTTGGATCCTGATGAGACGCCACGTTCTGTGGCGTCTCATCTGGATCCAAACTGTTTGCAAAGACCTTCAAAATCCGGTTCCAGCGCTCAAAGGGTTAAGGCAAATGTCCAATGGACCAATAACTGAAAACAGGACTAAAGCACACAACATACACAACATGAATGAATCAAACTGGTGTCAGCGCCTTGAAATAGTCAATGCGAATTTCTTACACAAGTACATCTAAACTTTAGATTTACCTATAGATCAAATTTGAATATCACCCTGGTTGCCAATGAAGTAGCTAGTTTAATAGATGGCTTTTTATGCCCCCTTCTTCGAAGAAGAGGGGTGTATATTGTTTTTGGCCTGTCTGTCATTCTGTCTGTCCCAAAACTTTAACCTTGGTTAAAGTTGGGTCATAACTTTTGCAATATTGAAGATAGGAACTTCATATTTTGCATGCATTTGTATCCCATGGAGCTGCACATTTTGAGTGGTGAAAGGTCAAGGTCATCCTTCAAGGTCAAAGGTCAAAAAACGAAATCCAATGGAAGTAACAAGCTTTAAAGGGAGATAACTTCTATACCTGCCAAATGATAAATAGAAATTTTATTTCAAAGCGGCGCAGTAGGGGGCATTTTGTTTCTGACAAACACATCTCTTGTTATTTCCTTCAAGCCAGGTGGGATTAAAGATGTTCATCTGTGTATGTGTCATAAGTCCAAAACGTGCATATTTGTAAAAAAAAACAACACTTTGGTAAATTATTAATAGATATAAAAAGCTTTAGAGAATTAAACACTATGAGAATCAGTACCAAGTATGAGCCATTTCTACATTATATTGAACATTTTTTTTGTAAGAAAAGAACGATTAATTAAAATCGCAAAACTTTAAATACAAGGTGTGACACTTTAATAATGACCTCGTTCTATGAAAACTGAGCTAAATGCATGTGCGTAAAGTGTCGTCCCAGATTAACCTGTGCAGTCCGCACAGGCTAATCAGGGACAACACTTTCGGCTTTTAGGGAATGTTTTGTTCATTGAAAGTCTCTTCTAAATGAAAATCCTGTTCAGGTAGAAAGTGTCGTCCCAGATTTGCCTGTGCAAAATGCACAGGCTTATCTAGGACGACACTTTACGCACTTGCATTTAGCCCAGTTGACCAAGAACAAGGCTTACCTGTATTAAAAATAAACATGTAACTATCCCATCGATTTCTGTTGCAGGGCCTAGACAAGGAGTGGTCCAATGTTGTATCCCTGGTTACGCACCACAGCATCATGGCGGAGATGCTGCCGTGTACGCTGAAGGTGCCGCGCGACACAACCAACCCCGCCTTCAAGAACTGTGATAAGGACGACAAGGAGGAGGACCCGGACTACCAGAGGCTCGCCGACTTCTCGTCCATGATGGAGGCCTTGAAAGAGTGACCTTGAACAAAAAAAGGACATTGAAAACGCAACTTTGAGAAGTGGATGCCTTGAAAATGTGACCTCCAAATGGTGACCTGGAAACTGCAACTTTGAAAAGTGAAGGTCTTGAAATAGCGTCCTTTAGGAAAAAGTGATCTTGAAATGGAAATTATAAACTTTGACCTTGGACAATCACTGACCTTTATGCTATGTCCGGGAAACATGGTCATTTAAAAAGTGAACCTTAAGGCTTTGTACTTTAGGTTTTGTCCTTGAAATAATGACAATGAGACTTTGCCCTGAAAGCAGTAACCTTGAAATAATGACCTTGAGGGAGTGACATTCAAACAGCAGCCTTGAAACGGTGCGCTTGGGGCTTTTAAAGAATGACCTTTAAAAAGGGACAGTCTTGAAAATTAACCTTGAAAAAATACGTTCAACAAATAACCTGGAGACTTTGATCTTATAATGGTTGGCACTGCAAAGGTGACTCTTGAGAAAGAGGGTACATTAATGACAGGGAAAATAAGGCTTCATTAGTGTTAGTGACAAAAAGATTTGAAATCCAATTAACATAGCGACACACATATTGTTCTATGAAATGAAGTATGTACCAGTGGAAATTCGATGCAATAAGTAACTAAATGATGCTTTTCCGTATTATGGAATTTGAAAACTGGAAAATGTACCAAAGAACATGTGATAACTGCCGACAGCTTGCTTAAATATTGACTATATTAAAGGGAGATCACTGCTAATTGTTCAATTTTCTAGAGGGAAGTAATTTGAATAATGCTACTTGTTCAATTTACTAAAGGGAAGTAATTTGAGTAAAACATTTATATGTGGAATGCTTGCATTAGCTCCCTTGAATCAGGTGTAGTTTACTGGTCTGTGATAATTGGTGACACAAAACTTACGAGTTGGATTTCGAAAGCATGGACAATTTCTGTTTAAAAAAAATATTGTATGTAGTAAATTTATGGAGGCAGCAATCTCTGAAATGTAGTTGAACTGACATTTTCTATTGAAAGGGAATTTTAAGTTGATGATTGCTTAACATGTAATCTTGTGCAAAATTAGTCTTGATGATTTAATGAATTAAGTGGTGGTAAATAAGCATACCTTATGTTATATTGAAAAAAAAACTATTTATATTCATTTCTACCAACTACTTGTTTAAGAAATCAATTATCCATTATTTTGCATCAGTCATTGTGTCAGTGTAATTGCTGTGAAGCAATACTTAACCCATTTATGCCTAGCGTCTTGAAAAAAGGCCTTAGCAAACAGTGTAGACTGAGATGAGAAGCAGCATGATGAGGCGTCTCATCAGGGTCTGTGCTGTTTGCTTAAAGGAATTTCTGTAAGAAATATTCTAAATATAGAAATAAATATATTAGACATCCCTAATTTTGGAAATAAATTGATCTAATACAGAAGGATGGGAGAGTCCACTAGGCATAAATGGGTTAAATTGGTTGTTTGTCATGTCAATAAAAATATTTATATATTGTGTATTCTAGTCAAAACATCTTTGTTTGTATGGTCAATACATATTAAATGTTTGTATTAGGGTGTACCATCATTATATGTATAAACGTTGTATATACATACTATGAAGATATTATAAAGATTGTATAAGTTTTAAACGTGGCATATCATTTTTTTTTTAAATTACATGTTGATGTTTTTGTTCAGTAGCTTTCTAGGTTGAAATCAGGCATTGGGTTTTAAAGATTCTTTAGAAGTTTTTTTTTTAGTAAATCTCCAGATCTAGTAAATTCCCACCTCTGCCCTTCATTCAAAATGTTGTGATTTATTAAACTTGTAGCTTTGGCATTGACAGTGCAGTGCATATAGTTTTTAACTTTGACACAAATATGACACTGTTGAGTTTGCTTTGTTTTAGTTTTTTTAAGGAAATATAAAACTGTGTTTTTTTTTTCAAGATTGTTACTTGCATTGTTGCTGTGAATATTATTTTCGTTACATAGCATTGATTAAGGAGTTTTTTCGGAAGGATACAACTGGTTGTTTTTAAGATTGTTACTTGCATTTTTTATCTGAATATAATTTTCGTTACATAGCATTGATTACAATTCGTGGTTAAATTGTTAATGATTTCTGTTTAAATATGGTATGTACCGGTAATGATTTCTGTTTAAATATGGTAAGTTCCACAGGTAAATAACTTTCAAGAGGCGGACATGACTTTGTGATATAAAATTGTTAATTTTAATTTTGTTCATTTTATGGAATTCAATGTCTGTGGCTATCAAAAATATGAAAACTTTTTATGAGGGGTTTTGCTGGTAATTATTTTAGTGTGTTTTTTAATGACAATATTACAACAGTTTCTATAGTTGAATGCCCAAGATAAAAAATCATACTTACATCAAAAATATTATCCAGTTTTGCAAGGTTAAGCAATTCTTAGAACAAACTAAACATTGTTTGTGAAAGGACATCAGCATTTAAAGCCATTGCAATTTTCAGACATGGCTGCATAGATTATAAACTGTATTGTTCATTTGTAGTTTTATGTTTTTAGCATTTTACATTTAGTATTACAATCTTCATTGTAATTTCCATTGTCTTCAAAGTTTAAACATGTTTTTTTAACATCGATTTTATGTTGTGGATTATTTATTGGAAGGTTGTTTTATTTTGCATTAGTTGACCATTACTTGTTCTTGCCCACAAATAAAGTGTAAAGTATTATATTGTTTTTGATTTGTTTGCATTCTCTGTGGCTGGCCAGTTAGCGCAGTGGTAGTTACATGCGCTTCTCACGTAGGCGACACGGGTTCAATCCCCGTTCCCGGAAGCATGTGAGTTTGGTATGATGGTCATGTGGGGTTTCATCCGGGTGCTCTGGCTCCCCAACAACACACGACCAAATCAAATTGAAAATCTTTTATTAACAACTAATCGCTGGAAATTGCTGCTATAATTACGAATTAGTCCCACATTTCATGAGCCTAGTAAGTTAATTAGGTAGGAATGCTGGGACACAAACCGCGTCATCTCCTAATGCAGCATCAGGCGCGGAAGGACCCCATAAACTTCGAAATACACACATACACATCCATCGTCCGTACATGTCCATACAGATGTAACATTTAGGCGCATTAGCATTGGCTGCTTATATTGTTTGGAACTTACTGAAAAAAGAAACGTACATCTAAACAAGTAGTATAATTACGTGTATTGATTTTTTTTTTAACTGGAAATGTGTTTGATATACGTATTATTACATGTATTAGTGTCAACCATATAATCAGAGAGTTTCCGATAAAGTGGGTTCAGGCGTTAATACGCATTTAATTTAACAAAATAAGAATTATGATGTAAAATCCTGCTGTTAAAATACGCATTGAACAAAAATGACAATAAGTAATCGAGGTCTGATTATGCGCATAACTTTACATAAGTACATGTATATGTAAAATAAACCGATCTGGATTTCAAGCGTTGCTAAAGTCCTGAATCTTCTAGGCTCTCAGTACACCAAATGGCAAGATTCCTCGGGAATCACGATGCCCTTCCGCGCCTGAGGCTGCACAATGTGAGGACCCCATTTCAAAATGGTTTTATAGAGTTATGGCAGCTGCTGACAATCGTTTGTTTGATGAAGGTTATTGTTTATTGTAGTCGTATGTTTCTGTAAGACAATGGGCCACACAATTAGACAGAAATTCCGAGGTAAAGTTTTGTAACAAAGAAACAACTTTTACGACAACAATCGTATGGCTATTTTTTTCTCAAAACGTGACATGTTGGATAAGTGTATGATTTTGAGCTTACAATAATGGCGTGAAATTTGCAATGAAAACTATTTAATTGATAATCAGTTTTAAGAATTTAATTGTAAATAAGGGATGTAAATTAGAATTGGTCTACACGTTACTTGTAACTCTGATATAATTAATAAAGGAATGTAAATCCCTTTTAAGCTCACCTGACCCAATTATGTTTCAGTTTATTCAGTAATTGCGGTTTGTTTTTTTCCTGGACAAAACATGGGTACTTCTCCAGGAATCTGTGAGGACCAACAACTCCAAGAAAAACCAAGTTAGCAGAACGTACTATTACAAATTGTATGTTTTTGTTATCCAAGAAAAGTCACTAAAGCATAAGAAATAACTATGTATTGGTAATGTGAGAAATGTCACTAAAACAGATTGCACTTCTTTGTAATATAGTCATGAAAGAAGAACGAACTACTTTTATGTTTTGGTAAAGCAGCAAATGTTACAAAGGCGGAACAAACAACTTACTATAGTTTGGTAAGGCAATATGAAGAAGTGAAACTCCAGAAGCTGCAGCAGTATTGCAGTTTTATCATACACACCTCTGTGGTCCTTTATTTATGGCAAGGAACCAATTGCCAAAACGGTACAGTACGGCACAAAACGAAACAACATATACACAAAGTAGAATAAAGCTGGGGTCACCGCCTTGGAACGGTCAATGCTAATATTTACTTAAGCAGAACGTACTTTTTCACAATCAGTGTATTAGCCTTGCCGAGGAAAATATAAAGTATTGCTGAGGAAATAGAAATTCGCCGATATTGAAAACAACTCTACACACAACAATATAAAATACATTCTTTTTAAATCGTATGGCACAATTTTGCCTATTTCCGCATCATCAAAGACGCTTAGAAAACTTGCCATTTTTGCACAAAGTCGCATTTAATCGCATGTTATCATGTTTGTGTCAGAAACATAAATGTATCTAACATTTTGAACGTTTTTAATACAGTTTGTCTACGAATAACACATGCGTAACGTTTTAGTCTTAATATTTATTCACAACACCTTTTGGCTTAAAATTCTTCATTTATGGAATTCTTAAATTATTTCCTTCACACCGGACTTGCGTCCTTCAAGCGCATGAAAAAGAAGTATTGCTCGGAAAGCGCGATAGTCGCATTAATCATGAAAATTGTGTTTGTCATTTCATAGTAAAACCATCCGTCACACAGGGCCTTGCTTTAGTGTTGAGAGTGTGCGTGTCTTTTGGGTTCGTTTAAAGATGTATAGCTCATTGCAAGAGAAAACCTCGGTCAGACTGATCACATGCTGCTAACTTAAAAGGAACACAACCATCATACAAGGGAAACCAAAGGAATGTCATGAACGCTTTACACGGACACTTATAGAGTCTTAAAAAAGAGTGAGTGTTTAGATAAAAAAAAACGCGCTGATCCCACAGTATAAATTCAATAGACATGATAATTTGTCATAAGAACCCAAGTCGACGTTTCCTGAAAGCAAAAGCAAAAGAACAGGCGACTTATTTTTGGTTATGCAAGACACATCAATGAAGCAGATCGTCATTCTTTATATTGGTTTTGCAAACAAATCTCTAAAGAAAAAACAGCTTCTATGTGTTTGTAAGAAAGATAAAAAAAGTTTCATGCAGTTCTAGGCAGAAGTTAATTTCGTGAAACACCGGCTTGTGTATTTAGTGCTTTAGCGGCCGGTACCATGAAAAGTGGATCGAGGACATTGTTTGTACATTCTATACTGTTATGTAGACACACCGTGGTTCTGTAACCATGGACAGTGGGGGCAAGGTCATTAATTATATGTTCTACACAATTATAGTTACATTTATAGAGACACGTCATGATTCTGTAGCGGTCGGTACCCTAAAAATGGGGATATGAAATTGTATACGTATTCTTCACTGTTTTACAGCCGTATCGTGGTTCTGTAGCGACCGATACCATAAACAGTGGGGCGAGGATATTGTAGATCCATTACCGGTATACACTGTTACACAGCCACGTACTGGTTCTTAAGCGGCCTTAAGCCTTGAAAGTGGTGCAATGCCATTGTATATACATGTACGTTCTACAACATAATGGAGACAGTTATGTAGCGGCCTTAGTCCTCAAAAATGTCGCAAGGACATTGTATATACATTCTTCACTGTGATACAGACATACAGATACATCGTAGTTCTTTACCCTTGGAAGTGAGCCACTGTAATTGTATACACATTCCTAAGTGTGATACAGATACATCGTGGTTCAGTAGCGACCGTAACCCTGGGAACTGCGACCAGGACATTGTATAAACAGTCTACACGTTTATACAGACACGTCATAGTTCTGTAGCAGCCTAAACCGAGATAAGTGGAATAAGGGCATTTCTTATCCAGTATACACTTTGAATAAACGTTGCATTCAATGGCATTTCCTATGCATGCTAAATTGTTTTACAAACAGATCATAATTCTTTAGAGGCCTTAACCTTTTGAAGGAAGGCAATGTAGTTTTATGTACATTCTGCACTGTATGGATAGTGGGACATGGGCATGTTGTATTTATTCTACAACGTGATACAGATAAATCGGAGTTCTCAATCGGTCCTAATCATTGCTAGTGGACAAGGACATTACATGTACTTAAAAGTCTGTAAGAACAGAACAGAACAGTCTATTTGAGTTATACATAAGAACATCGCCTTTAATACATATATACAATACCAAAAACAAGATTTTTTCTTCAATAATTCTCATACTATCAATGACTGCAAAGTGACACATAAGCTTCGTTCAAGGGAAGTACAGAAAACTATTGAGTTCGATAAGACTTTGGATAAGTGGAATTTATAATAGTATTTCGTATAGTAAGCGTTTACCGGTACACACTTATAGCTATTGGTGTGAGATGAAATCGAATGATCACAAGTCGAACAAAACTCTGACTGGACGTGTTGCTGCATACTATTACCAGTACAACCAGGTAGTTAACATGCGCACTCACATTAAAATAACTTATTTCGTTTAGCTAAAATATTCACAACACTGGCGAAAGAGGAACTTTGATGATCTCAAGTTTAACAAAAAATCTTTGTAATAACATATTTCTGCATATTATAACCTGTATAATGAAAAGTTAACACGCACAACCAGATCAAAAGGAAATCTATTTTGTTTCATGTGTACCAATTATTCAAATGGAGTATCTCAGGTAAGTGCCATTAGATTCATGCAGTCATACGTTAAAATGTTATATTTGTTCATTTAAAGTTTAATATTATTTTCTTCCGGAAAACACTTGGGGATATTGTCGTAAAATATACTAGTCCGTTCTGCATTTTCGGTTTATATAAATATATTTGAAAAGAAAGCTTGAGAAAATCATTTTCATAGGTTAACACATTTAAATGTAGATCCTATGACATAAATCACGGCTTTAATTCCGTTTGAGGGGTGAGCCGGCAGTGTTGGCCATGTTTTCACCATTAATATGCATTTTTGATAATTTGTGCAAAGATAATACAGACAAATACTCGGTGAAAAATTAAATAAAAACATAGACAGGGTGCAGGATCACGTGACTTTTTGGGGTTCACAATTAAACGTTGAGTGGTGCTTTTTTTTCAAATAACCGTTTAAAACAATGTTTCTTAAAAAATTCAGCCAGTGCATAAAACGGTTTTGATGCTGCTTACGGCAATGTGAAATAGATCATAATTACCTTATTTAATAAGCCTATGTTCTTGCTCAAAAACTCGGTGTGTGCAGCATTCATGTACACTTTTGTGCTGCAGCAACGTAACATTTTGTCACCGATTTCAGACGTATTCAATGATTTATTCTTAAATCTTAAAATATCGACACACACTTTTATGCACTAAGGATGTTTGCAAATTTACTTCAATAACTTGAGATATTTGCAATAAATAAAGTGTTTACATTCTATCTAGCCGTGTGTAAACCCATTTGAACCCCGTTGATCCATAGTCACCGGCCTTTTTTTAAATTGAATTTTGAAATAAGCAACATGCACTTTTGCATTAAAATTTCGAAATGTTTACTTGTGTCAAAACTAATTATAATCACTGATACAACTTGGCAAAATGTGCGTTATGTGTAAGCTTTGGTACAAAAGTTTACATGGAATAAAAACAAATATCTATTAATTATATAAATCTATCAAGTTAGCAATTAACTGCAATACTATTTGTGCGACATTAATTTTCATTGATTTTGTGGGGAGACCAATTTCGTATCTGTCGATTGCTTTTTGTTCGTATTTATACTCGTCCTCACTGATATCGTATAAAAACACGTACATTCTGACAAGCTGCGTCGAAACTCAATTATGATATATAACCAACAGATGTCCTAGATTATTGGGTAGCCAACCACAATATACATATATCCCTTTTATCACAGGTTTAAACGCGTCATAAATCATGCTTAACACGTAATAAAAAACACAAAATTGGTACACGCATCTGCTTTGTGACATTTCAAAGAGCTTTGGTTTAACATAAAAGCTTAATTGTGTTCCAAATATTTAATTTATCGAAGGTGTCAGCGCAATCTTTGTTTCACGCTCTTGACCAGCAATACGTGGCGTTTTCAGGTGTTCGTATAGCGTTTTTTTGAAGAACTTCAATTTAAGCCCCTATACCGCTCAAAATCAACGAAAATTTCGTTAACGGTTTCATAAAATAAAGTAACCCCATAAATGATTAGTGTTCCTTATGGCAATAACCAAAATTTCAACGCTAGATGTGGTCTGGTAACTTAGATTTAATAAGATACAAAATGCTCTTTTTTATTTTCGTGTCACAATATACTCCATTTTAATTATCCGCAACGATATCTATTCCTACGACACACGAACACTAAATTGGTACATCAGCATGTGTTGAATATATTGTACCACAAAAATAATAAAAAGAGCATTTTGTATCTTGTTAAATCTATGTTACCAGATAACATTTAGCGTTGTAATTTTGGCTATGGCTTTAAGGAACACTGATTATTTATGGGGTAACTTTATTTTATGAAACATTTTACAAATGTCTGTTGATTTCTAGCATAATAGAGGCTTTAATGAAATATTGGTCATATTAAGATACTAAGCTCATGACATACTATTGTTTGCATGCTCTGTAGTTATGTCGAAATAATTAATCCATGTCCGTCTGCACAGAACATTGTCAAATACTGTTCTAAATTATTCGATATGTTAGATGGTCTGAAGACGCATTAAATATAAGACTTTAGGGCAATAATTAATATATTTCAAAACCAATACACATAAAAACAGAATGAAGCATACACTATAACAAATTTGGCCTTTGAAGAAACAGTTCATTGCGTTTCTCTTCGTGCTTATAATCATACGTAGCTAAAAGCTGCCTCGAGACCCACTTATGTCTTCTAACCTCAAGTGGTCTGCATTCCAAGATAGCCACGTTCATATGTACTCTTAATATGTGTGACTTACATAGGCTTTAAATAACGCTTACAGCGAGAAATAAACGTTTATGATACTACTCGATTAGATTTATGAACAGTTTTTTTTTTAATTGTTAAGGTTCATGTTATGTTTTACACAAAGATAATAATCGATTTTATTTTACAGACAATATATATCATGGGGTTTTGGATTTGTGCATGCGGTCTACTAGGCAAGAAACAACAACTAAACGCAGGGGCAGATTTAGACTAAATATGAATTATATATGCAGTATTTTTTTTTAAATGAATACATTTTTTTATTCGATGTCTTGCAATTTCTTAAAACGACATATTCAGATTGTAAGGTTAATACAATTATAAACGGCCTGTGTTCAAACTAACCCCAAACGACCGATCACGAATGCCACATTAAACGATAGCCTTACACCAAATTTCATTGGGTAATATTTACATTTTCGTTTACAAAAAGGCCAGCTTTTCAGAAAAAAGTAAATTATTTCATTAATATATGTATTTTTTCTTTTGCAAAAGATATGTTTTTATAATAGCAACCCGCTTTCATTTTGCTGATGTAGCACACATTTACTTAAATACGTTTTCTAATGCATGTGAACAAATAACTCTGCTTAAATTAACACTTATTCTTACGAAAATTGTGTTAAACCCAATGTGCGACACCATGGAAAACACGAAACGACGAGCAAATTAATACGTGTATAACAATATTGGATATAACATCGCGCTTTTATTATATCAAAATTATTCGCAGTTTAACATATCCGACTAAGATATTGATTAACTACAACTAAGTTACACATGTATGTTAAATGAAGCATTTATCACCTATAGCGAATAGATAACTACAAGAAGTTCATTATTAAAATATACAACATAATCACATAATTTTGGTTTAGGGCAATCATTAATATATTTCAAAACCAATACACATACATACAGAATGAAGCATACACTATAACATATTTGGCATTTAAAGAAACAGTTCACTGCGTTTCTTTTCGTGCTTATACTCGCACACATGAAAAACCACCAGTACATCCCTAAAAGCTGCTTCGAGACCCACTCATGTCTTCTAACCTCAAGTGGCCTGCATTCCAAGATAGCCACGTTCATATGTACTCTTCATATGTGTGACTTACAGAGGCTTTAAATAACGCTTACTGCGATAAATAAACGTTTATTGTACTACTCCATTACATTTATGAAACCTTTTATTATAACATGCTTACGTTTATTTTAAATTTTAGACAATGATAATAAGCAATTTGTTTCCAGCTAATGTATTACCTGTTTTTCCTTTTTAAATAATTTTATTTTTGTTTATCCGGTCACATAGGCTAAAACCAACAATTCAACGCATGAGGTCATTTAGACTTAATCAGCATTATATATGCATTATAATGTTTTAAAATGATACAATCTTTTTTTTAATGTATGGTAATCTCTTTAACGTCATTTGAAAATGTAATACCATTTTAAAAGGCCGGGCTCAAATTACGTGCAAACGCCGAAACAAGCGTGAACAATTCACGACAGCCATACACAATAATACATTAGATAGATGGATAAGAAAGATTTATTTCAATAAACAATTTCAGTATAATGGCAATACAAGTATAACACACACATGTACTTAATAAAGAAAGAAACATGCATGAATTGACAAATGTATAAGTGAAGCCATGACAACCATCATTATATCAAGGATGAAACAAAAATGCGTTCGAAAAACACTTATGTCCATTGTGGTCCTTGATATATAGTGTTGTGTGATATAGGAAGACATAATTAGATTATTTAATTAGACATTGGGCAGCATTTATATTTCCGTTTAAAAATAGACCAGCATATCGCTATGTTTTTATTACAGAACTATCACCCACTTTGTTCATTTGTAATTGTATGATTTCTTTTTGAAAAACTGTATATTTTATTATATAATTTTGATTACATTTTGTAGACGTAGTGCATATGCATATGCACTAGATTTACAAAAATATAATTTATTTAATAACGTTTTGTAATCAATGTTTAAAAACATGACACTGCTTAGATTAACACTTATGCTAACGGATATTACGTTAAACCGAAAATGTGACACCATGGAACAAACGAAACGACGCACAATTTTATACTTTTAAAACGAGATTCCATATGACATCGCGTGTTATATTTATGATATTAGAATTATTCTTAGTTTAATATATTCGGTTAAAATATTGATATGACAACTACAACTTAGTTACATATTCATGTTACACGAAGCATTTAACAAGGTAAGCAAATAGATAACTACAAGAAGTTCGTTATATCATTAAAACTTAGTTACATATTGATGCCACACGAAGCATTTAACACGGTTAGCAAATAGAAAATTACAAGAAGTTCGTTATATCATTAAATTTTAGTTACATATTGATGTCACACGAAGCATTTAACACGGTTAGCAAATAGATAACTACAACAAATTCGTTATATCATTAAAACTTTGTTACATATTCATGTCACACGAAGCATTTTACACGGTTAGCAAATAGATTACTACAAGCAATTCGTTATATCATTAAAACTTAGTTACATATTGATGTCACACGAAGCATTTAAACCCTTTAGCAAATATATAACTACAAGAAGTTCGTTATATCATTAAAACTAAGTTACATATTCATGTCACACGAAGCATTAACACCATTAGCAAAAAGATAATTACAAGAAGTTCGTTATATCATTAAAACTTAGTTACATATTGATGTCACACGAAGCATTTAACACCTTTAGCAAATAGATAACTACAAGAAGTTCGCTATATCATTAAAACTTAGTTACATATTGATGTCACACGAAGTATTTAACACGATTAGCAAATAGATAACTACAAGAAGTACGTTATATCATTAAAATTTAGTTACATATTGATGTCACACGAAGCATTAAAACCCTTTAGCAAATAGATAACTACAAGAAGTTCGTTATATCATTAAAACTTAGTTACATATTCATGTCACACGAAGTATTTAACACCGTTAGCAAATAGATAATTACAAGAAGTTTTTTTTATATCATCAAAACTTTGTTACATATTCATGTCACACGAAGCATTTAACACAGTTAGCAAATAAATAACTACACAAAGTACGTTACATCATTTAAACTTAGTTACATATTGATGTCACACGAAGCATTAAAACCCTTAGCAAATAGATATCTACAAGAAGTTCGTTATATCATTAAAACTTAGTTGCACATTCATGTCAATCGAAGCATTTAACACGGTTAGCAAAAACATTACTACAAGAAGTTCGTTTTATCATTAAAACTTAGTTGCATATTCATGTCACACGAAACATTTAACACAGTAAGCAAATAGATAACTGCAAGAAGTTCGTTATATCATTAAGACTTAGTTACATATTCATGTAACACGAAGCATTTAATACGGTAAGCAATTAGATAACTACAAGAAGTTCGTTATATCAATAAAACCTAGTTACATATTGATGTCCAACGAAACATTTAACACGGTTAGTAAAACGATTACTACAAGAAGTTCGTTTTATCATTAAAACTTAGTTACATATTCATGTCACACGAAGCATTTAACACGGTAAGCACATAGATAACTACAAGAAGTTCGTTATATCATTAAAACTTAGTTACATATTCATGTCACTAGAAGCATTTAACACGGTAAGCAATTAGATAACTACAAGAAGTTCGTTATATCATTAAAACTTAGTTACATATTGATGTCACAAGAAGCATTTTACACGGTTAGCAAATAGATAACTACAAGAAATTCGTTAAATCATTAAAACTTAGTTACATATTCATGTCACAGAAGCATTTAACACCTTTAGCAAATAGATAACTACAAGAAGTTCGTTATATTCTTATAACTTAGTTACATATTCATGTCACACGAAGCATTTAACACCTTAAGCAAATAGATACCTACAAGAAGTTCGTTTTATCATTTACTGTTTGTATTTGCATCGTTCATAGCGTGTCTTAGACAGGACCCACTGCTTATAACGGCACATGATAACATAAGTAAACATATATAAAATAAGGCAAACAATTTATATGGTCAGACAGGGAAAGGAACTATCATGAGAGGAAATTCATATGAACTGAACGGTCTTGAACCAACAATCAATTGGTCGAGGTAAGATTTTTTATCTGTATTATTATCAAGTAGTAGTTATAGAAGCATCAACAATGGTTCTTTTTGTTTTAGTTGCAATTTGAAATATATGATTTTAATTTTTAGCATTACATTTGGTACTATTGAATATAATGATGTGAATTTTTACATGTATTTTTAAATTGTTCAGATGTCACTTGTTTATAGTCAAACTAAATGAATCCATTTAGAACGAACGCATGTTTTAACAGGTTGTATAACTATTATGTATATAATACGTCAATTTGTACTATGGTTTCCAATTTCAACAAATAACGATACCAAGAGAGAAATGAAATGTCTATAACACTCTTAGACGATTGGCGTCCAAATAATCGCATAATTCTTTGTCGACATGCATAATTATATATAAAAGGTCATAATTTCATGCATCAAAGATGGTCGAATGGTCGGTCCGCCCAATTTCTAGAGAACGCGTTTACCCATATTTAATTCAAATTGTAAGACTTTAATATAAGATGAGATTAAGAAACATATTGATTTTGAAGTAAACAGTTCAAAGGTCAACCTCACATAGGCGTTTAATCATTAAAGTAATTTCCGCGTAACAAAATTGCAGGCTGGTGACTTAAAGGGTGGAGGCAGACGTCTATTCATTTTGAGGTCAATAGGTTAAAGGTCAAGGTCTCATAGATCTGTGACATTAAATTTCTAACCGCACAATATATAGACAAAGGTCAGACCTTCACCCATCCAATTTGGAAGGCTGGTTAATTGGAAAAAAGGAAGATGCCTTTTGATTTCGCAATAAACAGATAAAGTCTCATTGAATTTGAATTTGAGATCAACAGGACAAAGGTCGCTATCACATAGGTTTGTAACATATTATGTGTTCTCGCACACTATTAAGAGGGAGATTTGACATACCATCATCGAAGCTGGTAGGCTGCTTTTTTGTGAATAAAAAGAAAGACACCTTTTGAATTTAAGATCAACATGTTAAAAGTCTAGGTAACAAAGGCTAGTAACATAAATTCGTTTCTGTATGATGTCTAGAGAATGCTTTGACCTACCATCATCTGACTTGATATCTGGATAGGAGGCGAAGATTCCTTTTTGATTTTGGAGTCGACTGGTCGAAGGTCAATGTCTCAGAGGTGTGTACAATAAACTTGGGTTTACGCAGAATATAATGTAAACACTTTGACATATCATCGTCAACAATAGATTTGCTGGTTAGTTGAGACGAACGGTACCCCCTTATGTATCTTGAGACCAACATCACAAAGGTCAAGGTCAAAGGGGCCTGTAACATGGCATTTGTTGTAGCGGTATCTACAGACCAATTTGACATTTCCTTATCCAAATTGGTAGTCTGGTTTCTTGAGATGAAAACAGACGCATATTGATATTAAGGTAAACACGTGAAAGGTCAAGGTCAATGAGCTTGTAACAAAAAAAAGCGTTTCCACGTAATATCTAGAGAGCGCTATAATTAATGATCCTATACATTTGTAAGCTGCATAGTCTTGATGCATTGACGGACCCTATCAATTTTGAAATAAATAGGTACTGAAAGCTTGTAATAATGTCACAAAATCTTTTAAAACTTGTACTTATTGACAATATGGCTGCAAGTCGGGGCAAAACCTGTTTGAAGAACATTTTTTTTTTTCACGGAGATAACGAGTTTGTTTGCCTTTTGCATATCAGCGTGCGAGTCCTTAAGATAGCAAAATAAGTAATACTGCTTTAAACAATTCTTCTCATGAATTAAGCCAGATGGTTATGTACTAATGGTTAAATTATTTTTTAAATATATATTTTTCATTCACCGTTCATTA
The DNA here is from genome assembly GCA_007657795.1 of Dreissena rostriformis. Lineage (NCBI taxonomy): Eukaryota > Metazoa > Mollusca > Bivalvia > Myida > Dreissenidae > Dreissena > Dreissena rostriformis. The sequence goes on from VMBQ01001699.1 coordinate 60,749, forward strand.
GCGGTTAGCTCAGCTTTCAGCATTTTTATGTTTAAAGGTGTGTATTGTATCGTCGATTGGTAATCTGCCTTAAATACATTACTACCGGATGTTAAGAGAGTGTCTCTTCTTATTATGTTTACGAGGTTTCATTATTCCTATTGCTTCTCCTTCTTGGTTTTAGATACGAAACATATTATAATTGTTGTAATACATAGGGAAACAATATCACATGAACCCATTTATGCCTAGCGTCTAGAAAAAAAGGTCTTGGCAAACAGCGTAGACCCAGATATGACGCCGCATGATGCGGCGTCTCATCAGGGTCTGCGCTGTTTTCTTAAAGGAATTTCTGTAAGAAATATTCTAAATATAGAAATAAATATACTAGACTTCCCTCATTTTGGAAATAAATTGATCCAATTTAGAAGGATGGGAGAGTCCACTAGCAATAAATGGGTTAATTCGCTTGAGAAGCTTTAATATTTTGTTTTCAAAATAAATATAAATGTCTATAAAATGCAGCCTGCTTTTAATAAAAGGGAAGTGTCCTAATTGTGACGTCTTTACATAAGGATCACTAGTACATACAGTAGTACATAGAACATATCGGGCCTGCCATTCGTCTATTCATCGCGTTTTTCTGTTCGTGCATATTATTATTATCACACACACTTAAAGCAACCTGTAAATACCAAATGCTGTGTCGACGGTAAATGTTTATCTATCCATCCGGGTGTTTTAGATTCATAGTTAGACAAGCAAACCAGAGTACATGAAGACATTTATTAGTGACGTATTTGCGCTTTAAATAACTCTTATCACCGCAATAACATTCTACCGTTCAACGATAACTCTTTGGCAATCTTTACTCTTTGGTATGTACACCTTTTTAGAAATTGATCAATCGAAAAGTCTTTTATAATGCGGATGATGTCTTCATGCCTTTGCCATGCACTACAATTAAGAAGGGCATACTTAATTGCGCGTTTTGTTTTGTTTATGGGTAAACAATTCACATTTTCATTATACACTGTAAAATATTACTTATTAAATTACTTTACTGTTTCTAATATTTCGTTATCTCCTTTGTACACACTCGTACATGGTTTCTCAATTCAGATAGTCTTTCCCTCGTAAATTATTACTATAACACGTTAACATATGGCATCATTTTGTGTTTAAAAGGCCATTTATTAAGAATGCTTCTCCTTATCAGCAAACATAAAATAATGTAATTTAGAAGATTGGTATATATGCAACACTTTTTAATGTATATGTCATGAATGAATTTCTACAAGCAACTTATGTTATGTAATTGTTTATGTTCTCACACATTGTAACTCAGTGTTCTTAAAATTTGAACTTCCTTAAACCGTATGTAGTTTCTGTAAGTTAACAATTAAGAACCAAAATGATCACCCCACACGAAATTTATACCATAACTAGTTACCAGTATAAATAAAATAGTTTTGGTTATCCATAATAACATGTCACAATGGCAGAGATGTGATAAGTAATATTCTCAAAACAAGTAAATCTCTCCGCATATTGCTATTGATACATTTTGCATGAAAAGTAAAATACCATCGCATGCTCGATAATCATTTTAAAATGTAGTTACCGTATCTATAGAAGTCACGTGTCCCAACGTTTGACCAGTTTAAACCCCGGATGCAAGATTTAAACAAATCTTATAACGAACGACTATACGGTATTCAGATAAGTAAACATGAGGGCATTTTAGTTTCTCAAAAGGAGTATTAAACCGATGTTGCGATACACGTCTATATAAACATTGTGATGTTGCGATACACGCCTATATAAACATTGGGATGTTGCGATACACGTCTAAATAAACATTGTGATGTTGCGATACACGTCTATATAAACAATGTGATCCTCGAACAGTGACATGATTTGGCCCCAGGGACATCATTTGAACAAACTTGGCAGATGACCACTATATGATGTCATATACAATTATAACACCCCTGGGCCTTTTGCAAATTGAGAGAATATTTAAAATACTCTTTATTTGTATTATAAAACTATATCAACCGTATGTTCCCCGGGGCGCGGACAGTTTTTGGCACAGGGGCATAATCTGAAAAAAGATCTAGTGTAACATAGCGTTTGTATCTTCAGTAACCAAATCGTCAAGCATGAAACGATGCATTTAACATGGTTAGCAAATATATAACTACACAATTTTAATTAAATCATTTACTGCTTGTACTGACATCTTTCATAGCGTGTCGAAGGCAGGACTCGATGCTTATTATTGCACATGATAACAGAAATAACAAATATAATACGAAAAACAATTAAACTCGTCAGACAAGAAAGGGATTTATGTCAAGGAGAAATTCATATGAACTGAATGGTCGTGAAGCGACAATGAATGGGATAAGGTAGGAGTCTTATTTGTATTATTATAAATTTAGTAGAATTAGAAGCAGCACACAAATGCTCTCTTTTTTTGGTTGTGTTGCAATTTAAAATATATCAGTTTGATTTTTAGTATTACAATTTGAACTATTGAATGTAATGATGGAAATTATTGTTTGCATGTCTTATTAAATTGTTCAGCCGATGTCACTTGTTCTTAGTCCAACTAAGTTGATCTTAAAAAAAAAAGAACACATGTTTTCAGAGGTTTTTAACTTATTTTGTATATAACGTGAATTTGTACCCTGGTTTCCAAATTCAACACATTACGACACCAAAAACAGATATATCGATCACAATTTTTAACAATTGATGTGGTCCAAATGATCGGTTCATTATTTTTCAACCTGCATACTTATATATAACAGGTCATAATTGCATGCACTTTCACAGATAGTCGAATGGTCGGACCGTATATCATTTCGTGTCCGCACGATTTCTTGAGAACGCTTTGACCCATCTATCATTTAACCCAGTTATGCCTAGCGTCTAGAAAAAAAGCCTTGGCAAACAGCGTAGACCCAGATGAGACGCCGCACGATGCGGCGTCTCATCAGGGTCTGCGCTGTTTGCTTAAAGGAATTTATGTAAGAAATATTCTAAATTTAGAAATAAATATACTAGACATCCTTAATTTTGGAAATAAATTGATCCAATTTAGAAGAATGGGAGAGTCCACTAGGCATGAATGGTTTAAATTGGCAGAATATTAAATGAGAGGATAATATGACACATATCGATTGTGAAGTAAACGGTTCAAAGGTCAACTGCACATAGGCGTGCCAACATGAGATTCATTTCCGCACAGCATCTACAGAATGCTTAGACCTCTGATCACCCAAATGACACGTTGATTACTTAGGGGACGGGGTGGGGTGGGGGTGGGGGAGGAAGGGGTCTATTTATTTCGAAGTCAAACGGTCACATTTCAAGGTCTCAGAGACCGTGTAATTGAAGTTCCTTTCCGCACAACGTATAGATAACGCTCAGACCTTTGATCATACGATTGAAAAGGCTGGTTACTTGGGAAAAAGGAAGATTATTTTTTATTTCGGCGTCAACAGATTACATATAAATGTTCCAGGGGCGTGTAATATGAATATGAATCTGAATCTGAATGAATACGTTGAAGTGACCAAGTGTGGCTTTTATTTAATTTCGGCTTGAAATCAGTTTCTGCAACATGTCTTAACAATGCTTTAACCTAGCATCATCCAAAGCGGTAGTCTGGTTAATTTGGAGGAAAGGAAAACTTCCATTCATTTTGAGATCAAGAGATCCAACTTCCTAGTAACTTGCATATTATAGAACACAACATTTTAAAACCTGAACATATTGCCAATTTAGCAGCAAGTCGGGCCCAAATCTGTTTCAAAACATCTCTTGTTTACCGGGGGATAAGGTTTTTGTAAGCCGTTTGTATTTCGGTTTGTCAGTTCGTTAGTTAACAAAATAACTCATTATGCTTTGACTGTTTCTTTGAATGACATTTTATGATTTCAGATGGTAATGTTATAATAGACAAATCGACACATTATTGAATTTTGGTTCGGAATCAGGATAAATAGTTTTGATTATGTATAATGCACAAACCCATGTTTTGTTTAGATTATCTGAAGTGGTGTAGCTTTAGTAGGCATTTTAAGAATGGAAACATTGCGAATATTTCCCATGTAGCCCTCTATTCCGCATTACAAGTATCAGCAACCTAATTCAAGTACTTGTTCGGTTATGGCAGGTTCAAAACCTGGAGTAAACCTAAGGTTCCCTCCGATTACACCGGTAGGGGACATAAAACCCAGCACATCCTCGACCACTGAACGCAGCACATGAAACAGATTAGAGAACTCTACTTAAGCCTACGATTAAAACATTCTTGGCCTTTTTCGCATCTGTTTATTGCTTTTTGTACGTATATATACTCACTGAACTCTTAAAATACCCATACAGTCTGACAAGCTGCGTCGAAACCCAATTATGTCAACTTACCAGTCAGAAGTCCTAGATTCTTTGGTATCTATTCACAATATACATATATCCCTTTTATAAGAGGCTTATACGCGTCATAAATCATGCTTATCACGTAATACAATTATTATATTCTACTGCTTCGCGGCATTTTAAAGACCATTGATTTTGTTTATGTCCCCCAGTCTATACTGGGGACATATTGTTTTTGCCCTGTCTGTTTGTTGGTTTGTTTGTTTCCGTCAAACTTTAACACTGGTCATAACTTTTGCAATATTGAAGATAGCAACTTGAAATTTGGCATGCATGTGTATCTTATGGACCTGCACATTTGTTTTTATAATAGCTTTACTTGTGTTCCAAATATTAAATTTATTTAAGGCGTCAGCTCAATCTTAGATTCACCCTCTTTTTCAGCAATAGGACGCATTAAATATAAGGATGAAAGCAATACACACCGATAATCGGGTGTAATTTTATGAGAACAGCTATGGCATAGGGAAAAAGCACAAAGGCCAGAAATTATATTAAGCGATACATTTTAACAGTAGGTGAATGATGTTTTATAATTCGTCTTCTACTAGCAAGACGTAAGAGCGAAGATAATTTACGGTTTAACTGTATATCGGGACTTCCGACAATTGATGTGTTTTTATTTGGTTAGAGTTGCTTATCCTGCATATTTTACCCAGTTTGTTTTTAAATATAGAACGCCATCACATAAAGTTGCTTTAGGTGCAATTATTAATTTATTTCAAAATACATACTCATAAATATAGAATGGAAAATATAATATAACATATTTGGCCTTGTTATAGCATGTTTATTGCGTTTCTCTTCGCGCTGCTAATCACACATATGAAAACAAGCGGTACATCACTACAATCTGCGTCGAGAACCACCTACGTCTTCTAACCTGTCAAGTGTCCTGCATTCCAAGATAGCCTCGTTCATATGTACTCTCAATATTTGTGACTTACACGCTCTTAAGATAACGCTTATTGCGATTAATAAACGTTTATTGATATACTATATCCCATTACTTTATTACATTTAAGAAACCTTTTATTTTCTACATGCTTACATTTATTACACTATGATAATTTGTATGTTTTTTCCTGGCAATATGTTACCTGTTTTATTTTTATTTTTGTGTATCCTGTCTCAAAGTGAAAAAACAACAACTACACGCATGAGGTCATTTAGACTAAATCAGCAATATTTTAAAATGAATTAAATGTTGTATTTGATGTCTGACAATCTCCTAAAACGGCATTTTCAATTTGTAAGGTAAAAACAATTCTTAACGGCATGTGTTCAAAATAAAATTACGTAAGTTAACTAAGACAAACAATTTAACTGGTCCGTCAAGAGAAGGAACTATATCGAGAGGAAATGCATATGAACTCAACGGTCTTGAGCCAACAATAAATTGCTCAAGGTAGGAGCTGTATATGTTTTATTATTAAGCAGTAGTACTGGGAGCAGCAACATTCGTTGGTTGTGTTTACGTTGAAATTTAAAATATATAATTTTGATTTTTAGTTCTACATGTTGTACTATTGATTGATATGATGTGATTTTCTTCATATATGTTTAGATTGTAAAGATGTGACTTGTTTATAGTCGTTTAAGTATTTCTATTTGAATTACACACATGTTTTAACAGGTTTTACAAACATTCTGTATTTTACGTAAACTTGTGTCCAATTTCAACAAATAACGCAACCAAAAGAGTTATATCTATACTTATCGTATACAATTGATGTTTTCCAAATGATCGCATCACTAATTATTGACCTGCATACTTATATTTAAAATGTCATCATTTCATGCACTATAAAAGATGGTCGTCTGGTCGTATATATATCATTCATGATTACTTAAGAACTTTTTTACCCATCTATTATTCAAATTGGTAGACTATAATATGAGATGATATTAAGATTTTGAAGTAAACAATTCAACGGTCAACATCACAACGGCGGTTAAACATACCATTCCTATCCGCAAAATAAAATCTAGAGAACATCTGAGACCTTCGACCTTATTAAAACGATTATTAAAACGTCTATTTATTTTGAGGTCAAAAGGTCTAATGTCAAGGTCTCAGAGCCATTTTGTATGATATTCATTTCCGCACAATGTATAGATAACGCTCAGACATTCGATCGTCAAACGTTTAACGTGGGGAAAAGGAACATGCCTTTTCATTTCGACGTCAACAGATTAAATGTTAAAATTACAGGGGCGTGTACCATTAATTAGTTTCGTTAAATAACATCGGTTATTCCTTTTTTAGCTGTTTTGACGCAAATGATAATGTCACAGTTAATGGACATTTTAAATCACTGTTACATAATACATTATTCTACTTTTTTGTTTATTTCCAGTTTAACCTTAAGTTGGGAATGCGGGGCATTGGTATTAATTTTATTGACCGTTACTATGCAGTGAGCTCAGCTTTAAGCATTTTTTTTAATGTTGTGTTGTATGTTTTATTTTGTATTGTATCATTGATTGGTCACTTGCCCTAATTAAAAGACTTTCAGATGTTACCATGAAGTTCTCTTCTGAGTATGTCTCTGAGGTGCCATTTTTCCTAAATGTTTTTAATACTTATCCTTCTTGATTTTAACTATGAAACATATTTAACCCTTGGTTTTAAATATGTAAACAATATCACCTAAATTTGCTTGCTGGGCTATGATTAATACAGGTTGAAAGAAATAAAAATGGCTATATAATGCAGCATGCCTGTCATAACAAAAGTGTCCTTGCTATCACGCCTTAACACTAGTTCATATAACATATTATACATGTTTCTATATAGTCCGATTCTCTTAGTGCGTACAATTATGACTACATAAACTTAAAGCAATCCGTAAATACCAACATGCTATGTCAAGGGTCAATTTTATCTATCCACTCATGTGTCTTAGATACGAGTCAGGCAAGCACACCAGAGCACATAAAGACACGTATTAGTGACGTAGTTTCGCTTTATATAACGCCTATCTCCAAAATACTATTCTACCGTTAAACGACAATTCAAATACCATTGTTTTTAATTAAAGCTCTCACTTGAATCTTTGGTATGTACACTTTTTTTTAGAAATCGATCAATTGAAAAGTCTTTTTTTCTTGCGACTGATCTAAAATTATAAGCGAAGTTATAACTATTCCTATAATCGCTAAAAGCTATAACTTCGCTAACAGGTAAATCTTTTGTTATGTTTACGCATTTTTAATCTTTTACCTAATTTCATACTTCAATAATTCCTTATAAAATACATTTATGCAATATTCACTTACATGTTCACATTTTAAAAGAAATTATATTTATAAACCCTACCGTACCTATAACAGAAATACAATAATAAAATATAAGAATATTTTTCAAGGCAGTTATTTTTTTTATTGTAGACCACTGTTTTGTTTGTGGAAATCCAAACTCACGCTCAGTACTGCTGCAATAAAAAACGTTTTATTAAAAAGTACATCAAATTTGGGGTTATTTAATGTTTTTACCAACAATCGGACCATTCAGCATGTTTATTTCTCGAGATCGGTTATCCTTCGTGATTCAAACTTGAACCATATTGACATGTAATTTTCTTTTCAATTTTAATATGAAATCACCTATGTTTTCTTCAGTAGCTATAATACATATTTATTTGAAAATTGAAACAACTGAATACAATAAATGGATTCCAAAACATATACAACTGACTAAAGAGCGGCTTCGCAACGAAAGAACTGTTGTTATAAAATTGTACTAGTGTACTACGATTCTATTTATGAATTATATTGACACAATTGACATAGCTATGGCGTCTAATTCGGTGGATTGCTAGAAAACATTCGGTCTTTTACATTTCTTAATATTACGGTTTTCTCTGCGTGTATAAACATGATAACACAAATCTAAAACATCGCGTTGATCACACACACGTGACATTAGACCCAATTATGTGTTCTAACCTGTCAGTGTCCTAGATTCCTCTATAGCCACACTCAAAAATACGTCATTAAAGGCCTACTTGCGCCATAAATCAGTCTTATCGCGGCAGGTGGATTATTAGTGTACATTTCACATCTCCAGCTTACGTTTATTCAGTTTCATTTTTTAATTATGGCAACGCAAATCAAAACCAACCCGTAAGTGATAAAAAGCTGCGTGGATATCCACTTGTGCCATCTTATTAGTCTGATGTCCTAGATACATAGGTAGCCGCTTACAACATTCATATGTATCCTTATTAGAGTCTCACCATAGCTATACATTAGGATTATCATGGCAATAAACACTTGAATGTTATATTACTTCATGATATTTCAAAGACCTGTTTAGTGATAACGTGTATTTACTTTAAATGATCCCAGAATATTTAAGTCAACAAAGGTGTCAGCTCAGTTGTTAAAACATACACGCCTATTATTAGGTCGCTTATATTATTTGAACATTCATAAATAGTAGTTGTGCCAGATGATGAAACTCCAAGGGTCATACATACGTTCGTGCTGTTAAGCGATACATATTCCATAATAAAACATATCATATTGGGTAAATCATATATTTGGTAATTGACAATATAGTTAAAATAAACATATTTCTTAATCAGTACGAATGACTTTATAATGCTTATTAATAACATGTTCCATTTAATGTTGGACTTATTCGTCGGATCACTAGAGCAAATTTGGTCATTCAAGCCTTTGTTTAGTTGCGTTTCTTTCCATGCTAATGTCATGATCACACAAATAAAAACTAAAACATAAGTTCTCTATGTTTTAACAATTTTGTTTATAAATAATTTCTTTTATTCTAATTACACCAACAGTTTTTGTTCTTAAATACACTGTTTCAATATTTAAAAAACAACTTTGATTCCATTAATACTCACACATATATTTAACTTCGTAACATTTTCTCAGTGTTTTGTGTTTTAAATGCATTTACCTTCACAATGCTTGTAAATAAATTACCGAGGAAAGGAACCGTACTAGCATAGCTAAAGTACCATCCCTATAAACTAAAGAAATGTGTAACTTATCTTGTAAACACATTCTAGACTAAGTATGTTTACCCCATTTATGTCTAGAGTCTAGAAACAAGGCCTTGGCAAACAGCGTAGACCCAGATGAGACGCCGCATGATCTCATCAGGGTCTTCGCTGTTTGCTTAAAGAAATTTTTCTGTAAGAAATATTCTAAATATAGAAATAAATATACTAGGCATCCCTAATTTGGAAATAAATTGATCCAATTTAGAAGGATGGGAGAGTCCACTAGGCATAAATGGGTTATACCAAGTCCTACCAAGCTGCGTCGAAATACAATAATGTCATCCAACTGGTCTGATGTGCTAGGTTCCTAGGTAACCATGCAACTAGAAGTTATTTATTTGCCTTGTATATCACGCCTTTCTTAAAATACATACATGTTATACTACTGCTTCATGGAATTTCAAGACATAATTTTGTAACCACAAAGGTACTGGTTCATTGCTTTACTACTGTGTTTATTGACACGTTATTGATACCCATCGTTGGTGTGGCATATTGTTCTTAAGAGGCGCCAGCGTTGGTTATCAGGATTTATCAGGATGTCGCGCACAAAAATTAAATTTGTATGCTTTTTCCATGAACAAAACCATTATTAAAAAAGTTTTAGGTTAACCTTTACACAAAATAAAACCGGTTAACTGATCGTTGCAGTAGGTTTACCGGTTTAACTGTTGCATCCCTATTATAAACCTATAAGATCCCTTCAGAGAGGACTGGTATTAATCAAAACGCGCAATTAACAGTTAAGGGAGGTAATCCTGGACAGCAGATTGATTTACCTAATCTATGTATAGCTTCAGATCCTAAATAACTAGCGGTCCTGTGCAAAATACCACATGGTGATTACGTAGCATACATAGTGTACTTTTTTAATTATGCATACATGTTCTCTTCCGCGACAAGTTTAAAGCATGCTTTTATTATTGCCTCTTTTGCTTTTAATAATACGTTCAAAATGATTGCATATTAATTAACATATTATTCAAATTGCATGTCAATTTGTAAAGAACTGAAATGGCCAATGTTTATTCATTTACTTTAGAAGTATTAACATAAATAGTATTGGAAGAATACAAGCATGATCAAGTTTATTGAGCTCTTACAGACTGACAATGAAAAAGGGTAAGAAATCAATTTTTGTTTTTAAAGCTTTTAAATATAGAGCTGACTTATATAATCAATAGTTTCTCTCCATGTATGTTCATTTACTTATCTTTTATATAACAATATATAATATGATAAAGTGTATACAAATTTGTTGTATTAATATTTTGATTTAGGGTTTGTTAAATATTCTGTACGTCATTGACCATTTGTGAATATATTGTGTTGTAATATGTGTGTACTCATGGCTTAAAGCCTAATGTATGTTGAATTAAACTATCAAACTATCATTGCCAAATCTTCTGGCGAGCGAATAACTAAAAACGGACTGTTTACCTGTACTGATACCGTTTATGTCACTCTGTATAGCACGTCAACGTATTTTCAAAGGCACGACTTATTGTAAATAAAGCTACTTGATTAAAAGGACTCACAATTTCACTGGTCATTCAGGTGAATACAATCTATGTTCAGAGAACTAACGCCGTAGACTCAAAATGAACGGAATAAGGTAGGAGAGTGTTGTCTGTTCATGATTTTAACTAATAGTTATACACATAATCATTGTTTATTATTATTATAATTATTAATTATTACTATTATTATTATTATTATTATTATTATTATTATTATTATTATTATTATTATCATTATTATTATTTTATTATTGCTTTTATTATTATTATTATTACTGCTGCATAAAATTACGATTGAAAACATAACATAAATTTATGTTAAATCCTATAAACCTATAAATCATTGGTGAAAAAGCTCGATTGATTTCATAACTGTAAGGTAAAATAAATATATCCTTCAGAATTGCGAACCTACAAGCTATTCCTTTTAAAAACTGCTTTAATCAGAATCTGTTTTATATAATATATTTGATTTGAGAAGCATTAATCTGCAAAGATTTAGAACGTTGTACCTGTTATTAACTACTGCGTGTGCATCGTAGCAAAGCAAAGCGTAACGGTGTTAAGTAGCTGGTATTATCTCTATCAGCCTTACCAGTTCGTAGCATGGTATTGTATTTTCATTGTTTTTGCATTTTGTATTAGTGCTAAAATCATTCAAAATTAGATACTAAAAAACTATAACTGAAAATCCTCATATAATTAAAATGCAAGATTTTCTTACTATGTATACATGTGACAAAATTTTCATACAAATGACAGACAGGACCAGCGCGTTCTGTAATGATTTAGCATGGTCTTCTTTTCATGAAGAAAACAAAAAGTAGTGTTTTGTGCAGATGTATTAGAGCAGCAAAAATACGCTGTATGCTATCTCATTTTGATCCTTGCCATGACGATGTAATGATTTGTTTTTTAACTCAAAAAGGAGCTGATATGCTTACACTGTGTCACGTAATTGTTGTATAAAACATAATTTTACCTGTCAAAAAAAAAAACAACGTTTGGTGGACTCAACAATCAATATTAATTTGACCATCTATATAACTATTAACGGACTACTATTTTTGCAAAGAAACTCGTTACGTCACACGTAATTAACGGTTTTCTTGGAACAGTTTTGTGGATTTAATCTTATAATAGACTCGTATATTATACTCAAAACATAACATTGCGTTATTTTGTTGGTTTGACACATAATCCAACTAAGCACGTATGCATTTAAATTCAAATTATGCCTGAAAATATAAATGACATTGTTTGACCTCTAAAAGACTTTAGACGTTAAATACTATATCATAGAACACGTAAGGCGCCAGCATTGAGCATTCGATTTATTCATAAAATGATATCAACCTCAAAGTGATGTGTTCGTGATTTGTGAGTATTTCATGTCACCTACCAACTAATGCCATGTATTTGATCTCATAATAGTTATATCTGTAAAACGTTATTTATTGAAAATGCATTGGAACCAAGAACAACATCAAAATGTATATCTGTGAGACCTATTACATTATATTATGTATATTTTATCCATGATATATAATAGTATTATTATTATAGTATTTCTTCTATTTTTTATCACGTTGACGTTTTAAGTTTTATATATCTGTGTGAACATTTGACAGTTGTTGTTGACGATGCACATTGCCTAAGTCTACTCAGTTCTGTTAAATCCCACATTTACTAGAGCGTTACATTTTTGCTGTCCATATATAACATCCACAATCGCCTGTTGGTGCAGACTGCACACGCGTCGTATGTGTATGAACCCCGTGCTTTAGCCATCTGTAATGTATTATCCTTAGTGGTAAGGAAAAGGTCATAGACCGGACGGACTCGTATGACATGACTGAAATAACAAATACAATGTTTAATTGAAATAGGGCATTGATTTTAAATACCATACAGAAGATACAAAAAATAGAAAACATTTTTTTCAAGAATGTCGTAATTGGCGGTAAAAAAAAATGAGAAATAGGTTAACGTGTATTTTGAACTATTTTCAGATCTTCGTATAGCGTTTTAGAACTGGAATTGTTCTAATAATGGTGCAAATAAAATTCTAAGCTACTGTCATACTATTGAGAACATGCTCTGTAGTTATTTTGGAATAGTAAATCCATGTTTAAAATTTCTCTTTAAATAGAAAGACTTAAAACAACTGCAGCGGCACAACGTTTGGTCAAGTACACAGACCACAAAATAATACTCTTGTTGTTTTTTTCTTATCACAAGAACAACTCAGGTCCAAGTCTATTTGTGTCGTGTTCTGAGAAAACTGGGCAAAATGCTTGTGCGTAAAGTGTTATCTCAGATTAGCCTGTGCAGTCCGCACAGGCTAATCCGGGACGACACTTTCCGCCTAAACTGCATTTTCGCTCAGAAGAGATATCATTTAAACGAAAAATTCCATAAAAGAGGAAATTGTCGTCCCTGATTAGCCTGTGAGGACTGCACAGGCTAATCTGGGATGACAATTTACGCACAAGCATTTTGCCCAGTTTTCTCAGAACACGACATATTTTGCTTAATAAATGCCATTTTAACTTTTATATACATGTACTTGAATAGTGCATAAATGTATTTAACAAGGAATTATTGAATTATGAAATTAGGTAAAAGATTAAAAATGCCTTAACATTATAAAAGATAAAATTGTAAGCGAAGTTATAACTTAAAGCGATTTTTCCTAAAATCGTTATAAGTTATAACTTCGCTTACAATTTTATATAATGTTATGTTTAGGCATGATTAATATTTCACCTAATTTCATAATTCAATAATTCCTTAGAACATACATTTATGCAATATTCAAGTAAATGTACACCTGTTAAAAAAAATTATATTTATAAACCCTATCGTACTTATAACAGAAATACTATATGAAAATATAAGAATATTTTTCACAGCAGTTATTTTTTTGTTGTAACCCTATTAATAAGACCACTGTTATGTTGGTGGAAATCCAAACTCACGCTCATAACTGCTAAAATAAATAGTTCATCAAGTTTGGGGTTATGTATGGTTTTACTAACAATCGGACTATTCAGAAAGTTTTAATTCTTGAGATCAGTTATCCTTCGTGATTCAAACTATAACCATATTGACTTGTAATTTTCTGTTAAAATTATAATATGAAATCACCTTTTTTGTCTTCAGTAGCTATAATAAATATATTGAAAATTGAAACAAATAAATAAAACAAATGGATTCCAAAACATATACAACTGACTATAGAGCGGCGTCGCAACGAAAGAACTGTTGTTATAAAATTATACTAGTGTACTACGATTCTATTTATGAATTATATTGCCACAAGTGGCAAAGCTATGGCGTCTAATTCGGTGGATTTCTATAAAACATTCGTTCTTTTCATTTTCTTTATATTGCGGTTTTCTCTGCGTGTATAAACATGATTACACAAATCTTAAACATCACGTAGATCACAAAACAGTGACATGAGACCCAGGAATGTGTTCAAAACTGTCAGTGTCCTAGATTCCTCTATAGCCACACTCAACATCATTAAAGGCTAACTTGCTCCATAAATAATCTTATCGCGGCAGGCGGATTATTATAAGTTCAAATTATACGTCTCTAGTTTACGTTTATTGCGTTTCATTTTTTAATTATGGCAACGCAAATCAAAACCAACGCGTAAGTGATAAAAAGCTGCTTGGATATCCACTTGTGTCATCTGTTTAGTCTGATGTCCTAGATACATAGGTAGCCGCAAACAACATTCATATGTATCCTTATTAGAGTCTCACCATAGCTATACATTGGGATTATAATGGCAATAAACACTTGAATGTTATATAACTTCATAATATTTCAAAGACCTGTTGAGTGATAATGTTTATTTACTTTAAATGTTATTATATAATATATTTAATTCAACAACGGTATCAGCTTAGTTTTTAAATCGTGCTCACCTTTTATAAGGTCTCTTATAGTATGTAAACACTAATTAATGATAGTTGTGTCTGATAATGTAAGTTAGTATCCGAGGGGCATACAAACGTTCGTGCTTTTTAGCCATAAAAATTCCGTAATAAAACATCATATATGGGGTACATCATATATTTGGTAATTGACTAAAGCGTTAAAATAAATATATTTCTAAATCAATACGACTAAGTATATAAAGCTTCATAAAAACAAGTTCCATAGTAGTGTCGGCCTTAACCCATTTATGCCTAGCGTCTAGAAAAAAGGCCTAGACAAACAGCGTAGACCCAGATGCGGCGTCTCATCAGGGTCTGCGCTGTTTGCTTAAAGGAATTTCTGTAAGAAATATTCTAAAAATAGAAATAAATATACTAGACATCCCTTATTTTGATAATAAATTGATCCAATTTAAAAGGATGGGAGAGTACACTATGCAAGTGCTAGGATCCTAGGTAGCCATGCAACTAATCCCTATGTTGTACATGTACGCGTTTTCGTGATTTAAGAATTAAATATAAAGTTAACAAATCGTTGAACATTGTCAACAAGTTCACATATATGATGCCCAGTACTAACACAAGACACCTAAAGCCTCTATAACGCTCAAAATCAAAGAAAATTTCGTAATATATTTCGTAAAATAAAGTTAACATATAAATAATCAGTGTTCCTTATAGCAATATCCAAAATTTCAACGCTAGATGTGGTCTGGTTACATAGATTTAACACGATACAAAATGCTCTTTATTATTTTTGTGTGGCACAATTAATTCCATTTCAATTTCCCGCAAAGATATATATTCATACGACACATGAACACTTAATTGGCACATGCACATGTGTTGAATATATTGTACCACACAAAATAAAAAAAGAGCATTTTGTATCGTGTTAAATCTATGTTACCAGAGCACATCTAACGTTGAAATTTTGGAAATTGCTATAAGAAACAATGGTTATTTATATGTTAATTTAATTTTACGAAATATATTACTAAATGTTCGTTGATTTTTAGCGTTAAAGAGGCTTAAAGAAATATTTCTAAATTTATTTACAATGCTATGTTAAAAAGAAATGACTAACTTGCAAATTAGCTACTTTGTTGCTTCTTGATAAAACTAACGATTTAAACCAAGATTTTAAGTTATTAGTTATGTATATATTAATTTAATTATCTACTTATGTTGCATGGTTTTTGTTTAGTATTTCATTTGTGTGATCCTCTGTTTGTATATTTGTTTAGTATGTGGCCAACTGCATGTATTTGCTTATTCTGCCTATTAACTGAAACGGAAACTGTAGTGCTTTATTGACCTTATATATCAAGTCTATTGCAAAAAAATACATTTTATGCTAAGCCTTCGGCTTCATGGAATTCAAAAACATAAGGTTTCTTTCATGATCATACTTTTAGTTTCGAAATGAGTTTGGTATACGTAGTATGCTTGTATTAATACTTGTGTTGCTTAATATGTGGTATATATAATTTTTTCTGGATGATACATGAACTTTTAAGGTATTCCGTTCCTGCTGATAACTTTTATTTAATGATAGTTTGGTCTGAATAAAATACGAAGCTTCAAATGAGCCTTAATATGTGCTTGTTATGCTCGTCTAAAAGGTAAAACCACGCGTTAAATGACGTCTTTGTAAAAACAACTGTTATAATGTAATATCATGTTCTTTATTACTGGATGAGTCATATGATTTGTAAATGCGTTATATATAATTACGGTTGCTATGACGCACGCTGTATATAGAACTAAAATATGTATTTTCAGTTAACAACACACCGTATGAGACGTTAACAGGTCATGCTTTTAACAACGAATGCTAATCTTGATACAATTTATAATGCTAAACACTTTATTTTTGCGAGCAATCAGTCTTGTATATTGGTTAACAAACATAAAAATAAGCCGATCAAAGCCTCAGCTGATAAATGCGTCAATTACGTCTACGCTTAATGGAAGAATACAAACATGATCATGTTTATTGAGCTTTTACAGACTGACAATAAAAAAGGGTACGAAATCTATCAATTTTTGTTTTTTAAAGCTTTTAAATTGAGAGATGACTTATATAATCAATAGTTTCTCTCCATGTATTTTCATTTACTTATCTACTTTATATAAAAATATATAAAACGATAAAGTGTATAAAAAATTGTTGTATTAATATTTTTATTTAGGTTTAGTTAAAAAATCTGTACGTAATTGACCATCTGTGAATATATTGTGTTATAATATGTGTGTACTCATGGGCTTAAAGCCTAGTGTATGTTGAAATAAACTATCAAACTATCATTGCCGAATCTTCTGGCAAGCGAATAACCAAAAACGGATTGTTTACCTGTACTGATACCGTATATACCACTCTGTATGGCAGGTTTATTCACGTCAACGTATTTTCAAAAGCACGACTTATTGTAAATAAAGCTTCTTGATAAAAAGGACTCGCAATTTCACTGGTCATACAGGTGAATACATTCTATGTTCAGAGGACATACGGCGTAGACTAAAAATGAACGGAATGAGGTAGGACAGTGTTGTCTGTTTATGATTTTAACTATAGTATTACACATTATTATTATTATTATTATTATTATTATTATAATTATTATTATTATTATTATTATTATTATTATTATTATTATTATTATTATTAGTAGTAGTATTATTATTATTATTATTAGTAGTAGTAGTAGTAGTAGTAGTAGTAGTATTATTAGTAGTATTATTAGTATTATATTATATTATGTATATATTATCCATGATATATCATAGGTTTATTATTATAGTATTTCTTCTATTTTTTATAACGTTGACGTTTTAAGTTTTATATATCTGTGTAAACATTTGACAGTTGTTGTTGACGATGCACACTGCCTAAGTCTACTCTGTTCTGTTAAATCACAAATTTGCTAGAGCGTTACATTTGTGCTGTCCATATATAACATCCACAATCGCCTGTTGGTGTAGACTGCACACGCGTTGTATGTGTATGAAAACCGTGCTATAGCCATCTGTGATGTATAAAGGTCATAGACCGAACGGACTCGTATGACATGACTGTAATAACAAAGACATTGTTTAATTGAAAAGGGCATTGATTCTAAATGCCATAAAGTAGATAAAAAAACACAACAGCAAACATTTTTTTTTCAAGAATGTCGTAATTGGCGGTAAAAACACGCCACAAGGGGAACCGGAACGGTAACCCCGCCGCCCATGGAGTGTAAAATCTCTGTTTCGTACTTTTCCAGCACTGAATCATTGACCAAGAGCGAGGTCAAGTACCGGTCAGGCAATAGCCGCGTTCTCGTGTTCCTCGTGGTGTTGTTCGCACTGACAACTGTGGCCTTGGCAGTGGTCGTAGCAGTGACCGTGTTGAAGGTCAAGGACAAAGGTAAACCATTTCAAGGTCATTCCAGGTCACGGGTAGTTGACATTTTCCAAATAAATTAACGAATACGTTCAAGTATCTCTACATGACAAAGCTTGCATGCAGATATCGTGCTCAGTTATTCAAACGTGTCTTTAACATTTAATAAAGACTTATGATAAGATTTACCTGGCACTTGTGCACTCCATTAGCATTAATTATACGCTTGTATTGTTTCCTACATTTGCACTTGTTTTTTTTTATTCGTGCATGGTTTGCACGAGTTTTCTGACGCCATAGCAGTATACGTGGTGGGTATGCCTCAATCGATATAGATCGCTTTTAGTTTGGAAATTAATATATTTATCATAACTGTATTTTAATATATTCACGCATAAAGGTCATTACCAGGTTAATTGTTGCTATCTATATAAGAAAACATATTTTGTTTATTGAACGTCGTTTTGTCAAAACGTTTCTATTTGGATGTCAAGAATAATAAAGCAAATAAATAATCTTTTTGAAGCTTTTCAACAAGAATAAAATGTATGTGCATGCAAGAATTAAAATTACAAAAAATCTAAGTTCATGATAATGAATCTTGTATGCAATTCTAGAGACCCCAGTCCCTGTCGCAACGGAACCACCAACTCCAGTTGGTAAGTTATATTTCGATACAAAGGAACGTTAAACATTTATTGATTAGAACCATAATTATTGAAAATCGAAATTTAATAAAACTGTTTTTGCGCAAAATCTTTCAAGCATTTGGAATGAAATGTTGCTTAAATTTGAGTAGATATTAGACATCAATTGTATCCATAAAAATGTGACTGAATGTGTTCAAGATTGCAATAAAGCCCAAACAATAAGCAGTCTTTCAGAAACATTAAATAAAATAATGTTTTACAAAACAGAATAAACTTGACATAAATTATTTGTTTTTCTAAAATTCAACTTTAAGTTACCAGAATGGCAACAAGATACATCATTGGACCATTTTGCAAATATTACTTAATTTGAAGATCAATCTCAATGGTTGCCACATGTTTGCCACACATTTGTAACATTAAGACTATTTTGCCATGTATGTAAACTCACTTTCAACTCCATTTTGAAAGTGCACACTATTAACATGTATTCTGAACAAATAATCACGCCATTTGTATCGCAAACAGATTTATTTATGTCGAATTTTTTTAATATAAATTGTATATTGCTTTAAATAAATTACGTTAAAATGAGCAAGTTTTGAGCCAGCTTTCCGGAAAGTCCTGGTACATATGTACTTGTACGTTTTGCAAACTATGTCATTTCAGGGGAACCGGAAGTATGCCTGACAGAGGGCTGCGTTATGGCGGGTATGTATAACACCAACAACAAATATAGCCAAAGACAAACGTATATGCCCCTGTCCAACACAAATCATTATATGTATGTCAGAATGGTCTTTGAATAAGAATATACATGTATATACTTTGCAAAAACATTTTGCAAGTCTAAGGCTTATGGCTGTGGTAATAATTTAACGTACAATAAAAAAATAATTGTATAATGACACACTTATATTTTGGGATCTAGAGCTCACATATGAATGTTTATGTGATTGTAAAGAAGACGTTTGCTCATCTCCGCTTTGCGTACTTGGCTTAGATTTTCAGAGCTGACTAATTTTAATTTTTAAGGGATTGTAAAGGCAGGAATTTGTATTTGCAGCATATTTTGTGGAATTATTGCCCTTTTGTATTGAGTAAAGATGATTTTTATTGGTGGAAGCTACTGACAGGTTGATTTATCTTTGTATGTACATGTATTGTGATACATCTAGTTATACATATGTACCATTTCCCACAATGAATGGGAATTCTCGTCTAGCATATTCCCTATACCATTTCTTTATTCAGCCGCCAGGGTGCGTGGTGCCATGGATACCAAGGTGAACCCATGCGATGACTTTTTCAACTTCGCTTGCGGCACGTGGATCCAAAAGCACGTGATCCCCGAGGACAAGAGCTCGTTCGGCACGTTCACGAAACTCCGAG
Source organism: Dreissena rostriformis (assembly GCA_007657795.1). NCBI lineage: Eukaryota > Metazoa > Mollusca > Bivalvia > Myida > Dreissenidae > Dreissena > Dreissena rostriformis. The sequence goes on from VMBQ01001699.1 coordinate 81,119, forward strand.
ATGACGTTGATGTCATAGTGAAAGGTGTGCGTACTTTTCATATATACAAATTATTCAGGAGTTCGAAAAATGCAAGTACCCAACACTTTGCGTCGCTGTAGCTTGAACGCCATTAATGGCCCTATCTTGTCATGTCGTAATTATTAAATAACTTTCACACTAAGGTATCTAAATATTTGTTCGCATTTGCATTAAAACATTCACTTACCTTAAATATATGTGGGCGAATTCGTTATTAATTATCAACTACATATTTAGTGCACTTAAACTCGAATTACTTTAGGCACACACAGACGAACATTTTAAATTAATGAATTTATTCAAACAAGTGGAAACCACTCATATGACAAATGTAAACAAAACAAATACATTAGTATATTTTCTTTTTCAAAATTGGAATAATAATCGCTTAAATAGTAACCCTATATGTAAATTAAGTGCATATCGCATATCTCGTTCGTTAGCAAAGTTAACGTCAAACATTTACTAAACGCTAACGGAATGTTCTGGTCTGCATACATTTATGTATACATTTAAGAAAGGTTTTTACAACATTTTAGTGCTGTAAATTAACACGCTGCTAAACTCAAAACTGAGCAGACGACAATTGATATTGGCAAACATCTCTGACTTCAGGTTAAGATCATATTGCATATTAATAGTATTTGTAACGTGTTCGAATATAACTGGTACCAATAGATAGTTGTAAATTATAGTGTTTTCCTACAGCAGCACATTTTCTTTAAAGGAATTTCCACAGTTTCATAGTTTATTAGAGGCTTAAAAAACTATGTATATAAAAAGAATGATATAAGAAGAATTTCTATTATGCATTTTTGGCTGATCTGTTATAGTAGAAAAAGAAAATCATGTTGATATTAGTTATGTATTGTTGGTATCTACAGCATATCAACTGTATTCCTACAATGTAGAATGTAGTTTCGAAAATTCATATTTACTAGAAGTGTTACTTTAAACCAGCAAGTTTAGTGCCTTCCAAAATTTCATGTATGAACAAAGCATTTTATAGAGAAGATAACACATCTAGTTTCAGAATTTTTGCATTTTTCACAGCAAACAACAAAGACACTGTATTGTTTTTTAAGGTGTTCTTGAAGTCTCAAACAAGCAAGACGATCCGGAAGTGGTAAAAAAGGCGCGGAAGTACTTCAAGACATGTGTAGATGAAAGTAAGCCTTAAAATACAAAAATATATTTCTTTTAAGCTACTTGTCCTGACAAATTCGTCTGTCTGTTTTGCCGTCCTTCCGTCAGTCGTCCGTCCGTCCATCCATCCGTCTGCACATCTATCTAACCATGTTACATTTTAATTATCTAAAGCTGAGAGACATATTCAAACATATAAACAATAACCCGTATTCAGTCACAAATACTTTGACACACTCAATAAAATGTAAGGATCACACAATTTTTACGGCTAACGAACATTCTGTAATTATAAGTTAATTGTTGTCACGTAAGTATTTTCTAAATGCATTCGAAGAATGCATACAGCCAATATGACAGCATCCAATGCATATGGCAAGAATATAAAGTAAAAATTTAAACCCATATGAGTATTTGTCTTTTCGTTTCCAATACACTAGTTTTCATAAATGAGAAAATAAATCAGTAAGAATAGACATTTACTTTATTTCTGTTTGCAGTGAAAATTGAAGACTTGGGATTAAACTATATTCAATCTTATCTGACCGCGCTTGGCGGATTCCCAGTCCTTGGTTCGAAACCTGGAGGCAACTGGAATGGAGCTGGGTTCGACTTGATGGACTTTTTGGTGAAGACTAGAAATGGAACAAACAGTCTGCCTCTGATAGACGTTGGTGTAACGCAGGATGACAAGAACCCATCGAAATATATCCTTTACGTAAGTAGTACAGTCAGTTCTAAATCATCTGTAAAGTAGAAATTAGTACAGTCAGTGCTAAATCATCTGTAAAGTAGAAATATAAGTATATTTCATGTCATCCTTAAAATTTCCCGATAAAAGAACATTTTATAAAGTTTTGTCAGATGTAGTTGAATATTTCTTTTACCTGTGAAAAATTGGTTTGTGCTTAATCTTAATTTGAATTATAAATAGCATATTTGGAGTTAATTTGTAATATATTGCCTTGATGTCCAATCCGATTTGTATATCGTGTTATGAATATAAAAAAGTGTATACGTTCAAATCACTCTGTCACCATATCATAACCAGCAATATCAACTGATAACAAGCATCCATACATTACCATTATGTTCTATATGCACGTATTGGATTGTCAGGTAGATCAACCCAACCTTGGCATGCCGAGCAGGGACTACTATCTAAAGGTATTTGAATAAATGCGACTAACATACAAACGTATTAACGAGATTGCATGGTCTTTACTATTTCCTTGGTTGACAAATCCATAAACATTCAACACAAAGTCATAGCACACCATTTGAAAATGGCAACAAAGCCATTTATTCTTACCATGACACATATGGAATAAGCTTTTTAAATGTTAAAGCATCTTTAGTCCATATTAGGTTTTAACCTTTACATAGAGTATACGGAATTTAATTCAGAATAAATTAATAATTATAACATATATTCATGTACGTATAGTAATATGAAATTTGTTCACACAACGAATAAATAGGTTAAGAAAAATGTCCACCTTATGATTGCACTAATTCTACCACGTACATTTTACTGCTGATAATTAATTAAAGCGTACAAGAAAGTGTGTTTCCACTAACCCGACTGACCCTTTATTTTAACTATTGCGTTTGCGATCATGATTGGAACATTTGATCATATTCGCTAATTTAACTAGATCTACACATTTTCTATAATTTAACAAAGACATAATTTTACAATGTATGGAGAAAGTGGTTTGCATGGTATGGCGTTCTCTTATTTATGTGAAAAAAAACACATTTGTATCAAAACAAGTAAACGACAAAAAAGTTAAGACCTTACCTATTGTTTGGAGATGTAAGTGGTTGTAACTGATTTTATAGTATGTATTTAACTACGCAAAAGGTGACGTGCTACATACGTAGCCTTACTATTCAATGTGTTTTGTTGGAAAGATTACTACCAACAACATGCTTTTAAAACTTACTATTAACATAGCGATACCGATCTATACGGTCTGCTATTAAGCCGTGTGTCATGTCCAGTAAATTTGTTGTTTTGTGTCACTTTATATTCCTTGGCAGCACTTAATGACAGAATTGTATAATAATTGTTCTCTGTGGCGATGAAGGTGAATTGTCACTTGTTGTGAGCTACACATATTCTCGGTGCCGTTTCATTACACTTGCTTTAGCGAGTTAATCATCAACATTAATATACCTTTGGTGTAAAAACGTAATTGTTAATTTACTCGGTACCGTTCCTTAAGGGATACATAAACGACATGATTATCCTCAACGTTTTGGTATCTTCCCATAATGTTGGATTGCTTTTAAGTTGAAGACTGTATCATTAACTTGCAGGTGTCCTTAAAGGTTCAATTACCAAAGATCAAAATCAATCAATCGTTATTACTCCCTAAACTTCGATTTTGCGCCCCATTAAATAAAACAGACACAAATAAAGATAACACGACGCAAAACCTTGGGTATATAACGAAGGCGTTTCTAAATATCATTAAGATTGTCTAAACGGTTTAAAACTGCAGGAGCAAAATGACGATTACCTCATGGCTTAATGTGCTACATCATGCAAACAATACTTGTTATGTCGGCAATTTACTTAAATGACATAGTTTGACACCCCAGGAGCGCAACGCCACCGACCTGATGGCATACCAGACCATGTTGGCAGAGACTGCTGTAGCTCTGGGGGCTGATCAGGGACGGGCTTCACTAGCTGCCAAGCAAGTGGTTGATCTGGAGATCGATTTAGCAAATGTACGCACCGGTAATGTTTGCCATGAATGATTAACTGTAGTTTTATATATACAAGTTCAACTAACTGTACGGTCTATATTGAATGTACAATTCTTTAAAACTACGCGAAAGCAATACCAATGAGTATTATTTATTTATTAAAAATGTAATCTCAATTATGTTCTGATTTGATTATAAATTTGAAGGTTTAACACAATTGATTGTTTTAAATATAAATGCATGAGTTATTAAAACATCATATTAAAACATCGATGAAAGCAAATTTGCTTAAATAAGATTTGAACAAAAGTTTTCAATATGTTTTTATCAAACTTCTACGACGAAAGCCTATTTTTTATTTTTAAACAAATTAAGCAAATATCGCAAAAAGCATTGGACTCGTAAGGCAAATTCTCATGTTCATGACAGTTGTGTCCCAAAATATACATATCTATATGACACATTAATAAATACTGTACGTTTGATTAATATTGTTTGTATTTTCGGTAATATCTAGATTACAGTACGGAAGGAAGACAGGCGGGACCCTGAAAAGCTGTACAATAAAATGAACATCACCGACTTGGCGTCACAATTTCCAGGAGTAAGAATCAATTAATCAATAGATATTCAGAGTTTCAGTAAATAAATTAAATAAGTTATAAGTATAAAAATCATGAAATATAACATTAATTAACTAAATACATATTACACATTAAATAATCGTTTAAGATTAACATTATTTTACCCATAAGGGCAGGGGTTACTAATCATCAAATAAATCATAAATCCTTTGAATACATTTAATGATGAATGAATTTCATTCAATAAATACTGTACATAAAATATCTTTCACTGTCTAGGTGGCCTGGCAAAGACTTATAACAGGCATATTTAATCACGTTGGCATGACGATAGATGGAAACGAACCTGTTATTGCTATAGCACCACCATTTCTTGCCAAGTTTGGAGACATGCTGAGCAGACATACCGACGAGTAAGACATACTGTTATTATTAAATTTATTGGTAGTAATTACATGTTTTTGTCAATTCTTATTAATATAAAATAAAAGCGTTTGGTTAAAAGCAGCGACAATAAATACAATATGAGTGTGGGCTATTAAAACTGCATAAAACTGTGCTGTAGCAATTGTGAATGCATACACAAGAAAACAATACTAGATACATTTAAAACGCATGCTGAAATTGGTAATTGACACATACATACCAACCAAACACTGATATAAGAGAATGAATATTCGTTTGGAAACATGCTGAGCAAATATACCACAGAGTAAGAAATACTGTTCTTGTTATATTTATAAGAAGTCATTTTAGTTTTTCTGTTTCAATTATTTTTAATATAAAATAAAAACGTTTGCTTTAAAACAACGGAAATACTATTCTATGAATGTTTGTTGTACCAACTGCATACTAGTGTGCTGTAGCAATTATGGATTCATAAACACGAAATGAAAACTCGAGATGTTTACAACTAATGCTGAAATTGTAAAATTAACACATACACAAATAAACAAACTGTGATATGAACAACAATCAAATAAGAGTATCCATGTTCGGATATGTCAAAATACATTTCTTTTCTACGCAGGACGCTGGTAAACTATGTTATGTGGCAGAGAGTCGTTGGAAAGACCACGTTTCTGCCACAAAAGTTTAAGGAAATCCGTCTTAAGTATAGTAAGGTCAGTTAATTTCAATCATACTACTAATAAGAATGTTTCATTTTTTCCTTAGGAAAGCGTTTGTCTGATAAATTTAACAGTACGTAAGTTGACTTTCTTGATCCTTCTAAACCATTGTAAAAAGTTTGGTGTGGAAGTTATTTTAAATACCCTATATTTCATAAGGGAATTTCAAGAACAAAGTCAATTAGAATGCAACTAATTGATGCGATTAAAACACTGATTTAATAATATTATGCAGACTATTTCAGTTAATAAAGCATAAAAAATAATCATTTCGATAAAAATAAACGTATATTTCAACAGCTTTTTGCAAAACAATTCATTCAAGCAAACCCTTTCATCAGTTTTCAGACTGTAAGAAATTAATTAAAAAAAAAACAACATAAACAGACAAACAATTGAAGATGTAAACATGGGTTGTCTGGGTCGTTGTCGTCATGATTTAACCATGCATTTTACATCATTAGGTAAACTTTCAAAAAATATCTTGTCATGATGTAACAATGCCTTTTTGTCACCAGGTGGACTTTCGCCTAAACATTAACCTATATTGTGTGTTGATGTAAATGAAAAAGGTTCTATTAAAACTACGAAGACTGGATTTTGAGCTTTTTTAAACTGGCATAAAAATATAACCCCGTATTGGGTTCAAGTTATCCAGATGTTGTATTTGTCGAATCATAATATTGGCCTTGTTTTTTTCGTAATGGTCGGTACGTTATATCGAGCAAGCAAACGAACAAGTTTCTCTTTCGATATTATAATGGCGATTAGTAAAACAAACTGATATGTTTAACCCATTTGTCTGCCAGGTGATTTACGGGACTGCCTCTGTACCCGCCCGCTGGCAGACATGCGTCTCCACTGTCACCGATGCCATGCCGGAAGTGGTTGGGCGGCTGTTTGTGGAAACGGCCTTCAAGGAAGACGCCAAGAGAGATGTAAGGTTTCGATCTTGTGTCAGACTGTTTCGTAACTGGTCACTTTACATGAAAAAGGACCAAGTTTGTTTATTGAACCATTTTTTTTTTACTATATTTATATTTGTCATAATTAAGACAAATATAACGAGTCGGAGAGAAACGATACACAACTTTATTAAGGAAAATATTGCTGTTAAACGTAAAATAAACAACGACTGGGTGATAATTAATAACTACGCATTATAAACGCTCAAATTTGTGGTGGGGGTAAACAGTGATAAAAAAGTTCTGAGTATAAAGAAAGAATAGCGAGCTTTATGTTTGAATTGACTTTATACACTTATTTGAGCTTTTATGTTCGATTAACTTATCTATGAACACGATACAAAATGTGTGCTTTGTATTTGGAAAGACTAGCTTGCGTAATTTCTAAAATAAATATATACACTGATTAGTATTGAAATGTTTTGAATGCCTTTTAATACTTTGTAATGAACACGCAACGTTTTTTCTTAGTTTTGTTTTACCTACTTAGACAATCATCTAAATATAGTATAATATACGTTAACACATTTAATTCCCCAGTTGGTCAATTACCAACATTTTTTTTGACAACCGGATTGTTTTTGTATGTTATACGATTTTGTTTTCGGAGATAACCGTATATTTCTGAACTTGCACTAACTAAATTTTAATTAAAAAGACGCTCTTTCCCAGGTATTGGATCTTGTAGACAAGCTACGCGAGGCGTTCAAGGAAATGATTGACCACCTCGACTGGATGAGCTACACCACGAAACAGATAGCCAAGGAAAAGGTAAGCAGACCATCGGCCGCTGGTTAATATTTGATGTTATCACCACCAAACAGATTGCCAAGGAAAAGGTAAGCAGACCATCGGCCGATCGGTTGATGATTTAATGTTATCACCACCAAACAGATTGCAAAGGGAAAGTTAATGAGACCGTCGGCTAATAGGTTTAGTATTTGATGTAATCACCATTAAACAGATTGCCAAGGAAAAGGTAAGCAGACCATAGGCCAATTGGTTGATCATTTGATGTTATCACTTGCTCTTTTGTGTCCATATAACTATAACAAAAAGAAAATGACTGAATTAAAATGATTTGGCCCGATAACGTTTAAAATTAAAATGAATTCACAAGTATGCCATGTAAGGTAGCATGTAGAGAACATACATTCGTGGGTACTGCAAATATATTGACCTTAACATAACAACTTTACATTATAATGTGTATATTAATATATTTTAGCGATAATTGGGGATATTGCACAGTTTAACACGATCACTTGTGTAAACTTGAAACTTGAAACTTGCTTATTTGATGAAACGCCTATTTATATAATTATATTCAATGGCGTTGTACAAAACATATAAATATACATACAATTTATAAATAAAATTAGAGTGATTGATACTTGTATGCAGCATTAATTAAGGGATTAATAATCTAAAAATATGTGATGTAAATACAAATAAAAATGCTGTAAGAAACTTGAGCAATAAAACAATACAGGCTACGATATTAAAACACAGGAAAAATAAAATATTATGTAATTAATTGAAATAACTAGGGTTAAGACAGTAATTATAATGATATTATTAGCAAAGTTTTGGCAACATTAAGACACTTTTTTTTCATGAACTGAAAGGAAACGTGAAAGGATATTTCTGCACTCTGGCTGTCGGATCCCACAGCTACCGTTCACCCGTCACCCTTACGCACACCTCTTTTGGGTTTTAACCTTATTTGAACTATTGTGACTACAAGTCAACAAATAGACTGACCAAGTGTGACTACAAGACATAACTTGAAGGTTAAAATTTCAGTGTGACTATAAGACACATCTAGAGGGGCTAAGCGTGACTAAAAGACCAAAGCTTGTCCTTAAATTGATATAGTGTATCATAGTATAACTTTAAGCAATTGACCATACCTCGCATTTACCCATTTTATTATTTTCTAGATGGCATTTGTGTCTACAAAGGTGGCTTTCCTCATGTATAAAGTTCATAACTATGTGCATGTCTTTGTCATTTACGTTTTTTTTCCAGGCCAATTTCATAGACCCAAGAATCGGATACCAAGATCTTGTATACAAAAACGACGACTTGAATAATTTGTATAAAAATGTAAGTAGTTAGTAGATTTTTACTTACGTAGATATATTATATTATATTATATTATATTATATTATATTATATTATATTATATTATATTATATTATGTTATGTTATATAATGTTATATTATATTATATTATATTATATTATATTTTATTTATTGGTTTTATATTTATTTTATATTATATTTTATTTATTTTATTTTATTGTTAATATTATTATAAATAGTGAATAGTTTGTTTAATATATCGAATATGTATTTGTTGAAAGTACACACATGAAAGATTTAACAACATATTTACAAAACAACAAAACATTGTTATGTTCCGTCTTTTTTTTCTTTTGCGAATTAACTTTCCATATCCATGCACACTGATTCTTACTTAAGGTAAATGTATGCGTTAATTATCCCATATTGGGTGCACTAGGTTCGTTCCTATAATGCATATTTATAAAAAAAAGATAAGATAAAGTAAATTGATATCCAACAATAACCAGAACAAGATTGGGAACATACTTATCTCTACATCAGCATAAATTTAATACCAGCTTTTAAGAAGTACACGAATGTTTTTCCGTCAATTACTAAACATATAGAACAATTAGGTTGGAACACCTTCTTTTGTCCCACAATCCTAATATTTGTATGCTAGATGAGCGATTATGCGTAACATTGTTCCTAACTATATTTGTCTCAAGTTCTCAACTTGTTATTTTAAAACGTAACATTGAACACAGTTTCTAATTTTATCAAAACTAAATGTATTCTAAAAGTTGTGTGCTGTCTGTTGTAACTATTTATGAACGATTCAACGTAGGTTACTGAGTGATTTTGGTATTTGTTTCTCAGGTGACTGTAGACGACAACGACGCCCTCAAGACTCTTGTCAGTATCGGAGAGGCTTCAGTTATACGCACACTTCTTCACTTGAGGAAGGACTACGACAAATCAGAGTGAGCTTCTAGAATTTGATTTTTAAACTAAGCATTTCGTGGCTTGAAACTGGTTTATCCCCCCTAATGCTTACATTGGCCGTTATCAGTTTTCATGTTTCATGCCGTATTGTAAATATTGTTATTAATTGAATCGACCAATGGCAATCGGGCTTTTATAAAAACGACCGAGTGTTATCAGCAATTTATCTCCAGATCACATGTCTAAGTTTCAGTATACCTATATATGTGCATATGTAAATGCGTTTTAAATCCAGAATATCAAAAGCAAAAACGCCGAATACTTGAACTTTATTTGTACTGTAGCGGTTTTATATTGTTATACATATAGAATTTTAATGACGTTTTTAAAATTGCATTAGCTTAACTCTGAGACAAATTCGCTTAACAACATATTCCTACTCCTTTCAAACTATTTCATCAATTAATTTGCAGTTGACATAACAGAGGAAGCTCATTATTAACTCTTTTCGTATAAAGTGATCTTTTTTGTGTGTAAATATCGTAAACCTTACACGATCGATGTACCTTTTATTCCCTTACATCTCCAATATACAACGTAGTCCTGTGTTTAAATAGTATTTCATATTGTGACAGTTATTACGCGTTTTTTTTTTAATTTTTAGTCGTTGACAACATATTGTTTGAACTTATATGCGAGCACATAATCATTTATCTATAAGTAATACATGTATAAAAAGACGAGTAAGTCTATCAACGAAAAAAATTAACTTGTTGAAAAATTTCACTAATGCTGTTCTTTTTGTCCTGTACGTCTACCATTGAAGCATTCAGTGTGTACTTTTATTTGTATTTTGTAGGTGGCACATGTCCCCAGCAACCGTGAACGCCTATTATGCGCCAAATCTCAACTCCATAAGTACGTATATTTGATTCAATGGTGGATTCACCACTCCAATCTTCAATAACCACTTAACGGTTATGCTTGTACGAACATAAGTCAAATATAACCAAAAATAATTGTATTTATTGGCTAAATGTTACATACTCGTTTGAATGGTATATTAGTTATTCTAACTTTACGCAGGTCAACTAATCAACTATGTAATGCTTCTTTATAAATAGAACAGGGGCAATATGATCTGCCCCGGTCATCCGACGACAAAATATAGAGGATATGTGTTGGAGTTTGTGGAAATGTCGATTTGAATTCGTGAGTGATCAAATAATAATAGTTTTCTATGATCACGAGTGAATTTAAATCAATGATATTCCACCACATTCAATACATTTGTTTTAATTTTATGCTTACAAATGAGTATTGTTGTATTTGTTTGCTGATAAAATGACGTCGTTACGTCATGAAAACGACGTCATTTCGCAGTATAACAGTGAAAATTATCGATAATTTTTACTGTTAATTTTCACTGTTTGAAATAGAGAACTATAAGTTTTAATTCACTGATATTTTTCTATAAAACCCCGGAAAACATAAAATAATATCCATTATTATCGATTGAAGTGGAGTTTGGGATTCATTATATCCACAGAAACCTATTGATAAAGTTTGTTTTGAAGAAAACAAACGGAAAATCAATTATGTAATACCTGATTATTGATGTCAGGCATGAACAAAATGAGGTTTATCAAGTTCAATCATTCCTTTCTTTCCAGCATTCCCTGCTGCTATTCTTCAACCGCCATTTTATTCAAAAGACCAACCAGCGTACGTAGCTTAACCTGTTCCTAAGTGGTTGTTGATAAAACAGACTTGCCTTGTTGATTCTATTGGATATCATGCGTTCAAAGTTTTACCATTGTATTAGAATTGTTGCAGTGCGTTTTCAATAAGTTCCATAATAATACCACGAAAGCCCAGAAAACGGCATTCTGGATAATTTCATGGGTCATTGGGGGTACATTGAATGCTTGTTAAGAAGGTCAGTCGAATTTTGGAATACATGTTCTGACTCAAACTGGCCTTTCTACTATTGGAATTGTAAGAAGAATAAAACAATAATGTGAACGCTCAATCTAGTTCGGTGACAGTTTAAAAAGAAAGATCAGAAAGGGGCTGCACGCATTTTTGTACAAATGTTGATGTCTTCGTCTGGCTTATACAGGACGTTCTGTCCTACAGGTTATTCACTTGATGTAAAACATATTATATTAACCCATTTATGCCTAGTGGACGTACCAATCCTTCTAAATTGGATCAATTTATTTCCAAAATTAGGGATGTCTAGTATATTTATTTCTATATTTAAAATATTTCTTACAGAAATTCCTTTAAGCAAACAGCGCAGACCCCGATGAGACGCGGCATCATGCGGCGTCTCATCTGGGTCTACGCTGTTTGCCAAGGCTGTTTTCTAGACGCTAGGCATAAATGGGTTAAACGTAAGTCTATTAAAATGTATGACTCAGACAGATAATATAACAAGTTCAAGTTATGCCTGAATGTATAAATGATTACGTAATGTGTGCATATTTTTATATTTTTTATCAGCTATTTAAACTACGGAGGAATTGGGTACGTCATCGGTCACGAGATCACGCACGGTTTTGACGATCAAGGTATGGTTTTATAAAGTAAATATCTTCATTAAAACATGTTAATATGTTATCTCATCATCAAAGTTGCATAGCAAAATATCACCATATGGATTTAACAAAACGTTATTTCAGCATTGACGGGATAAAATTGTCGCATTGCACACATGGCATTTGTCGAGGCCCCGTTATGACTCGAAGCCATCCCAAAACCCCTCAACATGTGTAGGTTACCATTTTAGTTATACAAAGACGAACAGGTAGAATCGGATAATCAGAGATAGCGAGCTGATAAACCTTAGCAATCATGAACAATATTCATCTTATTTAGTTATTTTGCTTATACGTTTTGAATTATATCATACATATAATTCAAAACTTATAAGTAATTGGACAAAATTGTCTTTATCAAAACATATAATGAAATTTTGTATAAGTTTGAAGTGTGTATGAGTGTTATCACCAGCATCATATTAATGGTTTAATCTCGCACTTGAGGCCGAAAGTATGACAAAGAGGGAAACCTGAAGTCCTGGTGGACTAAGGACGACGACACGAAGTTCGAGGAACGTGCTCAATGCATCATAGATCAGTACAACGGCTACGTGGTGCCAGGAACAGGCAACATGACTGTGGGTGCACAGGATCAGATAAGACCATCTATAAAATTAATCAAATGAATTGTGTTTGTTAAGATCAGCTGTGAGGTATACTTTTCAGAAAAAATGTAAATGTTGGCCGTATGTAACCGAAAAGGACATTTGATGGAAATTTATATTTTCGCGTGTGCAATAAGTGAACTGTGAACATATTTATTTGCAATGATCAAAAGCGAGCGGATTTAAATCGATAATCTCTCAAAACCAATACATTTTACTTGAGCCTTTCGCCCTTTTTTCAATTTGAAAAATATTAAACTGTAGAATTTAGCGGGAATCATAACGTCATTAAGGTAATATAATGACGTCATATCGAAGCAAAACAGTGAAAATTATAAAAATAATTCATTGATAGTTTTAACTGGTTGAAACAGTGCATTACTCGTTTTTAGATCACTGGAAATTAAAACATAAATGTATGTACAGTTCATTTGTAAGGCTATGTTTTGTGCAATTGAATTTTAAATATATTTTTAATATATTTTGAAGTGAAATAGCTAATATGATTACATGCATACATCTTGAAATATACGTTTTAAATAAGTTTTCCCCCAAAACCGCATAATTTTCAATAAAACTGTTTTCAGGTTGAAAGTAAATATAATTTCTAAAATATGTTATTTGTTGTATTCGAAGTGCCAATATAAAATAAAACTACGGCTTTGTGTCTATTGCAGATTAATGGTATCAACACCCTAGGCGAAAACATTGCGGATAACGGAGGCATAAAAGAAAGCTTCAATGTAAGAATACAACACATGACACCATTATTAAAAAAAAATAATAATCTTTAATTGTAAACACGTCTATAATGCGGTTTATCTGCAACAATAACACATTGTCTCATTCATCGAACGAGTTCTACATAAAACATATTTTGAGAACTGGAATTAAAAAAGGCTTTATATACATAACTATCGGAGATCTTTTCAGGCGTCCCGGAGGTAATTACGGTTATTTACAAAGTTCTGTATGGCGTTTTAAGGTAAAGTTATAGTTTAAGGCGAATAATGTGTATTTACATATACTTTGTTCAAGGCGTACCGGAAGTGGGTGAACAGTGCAAGAGGTGGCAAAGAAGAGCCAAAACTCCCCGGTCTGCCATACACACCGAATCAGCTGTACTTTCTCAACGCTGCACAGGTATCTGTTTTAAAAGCTATGTATTGATAATTTGGTATCAAAAAGCAATATGCAGCGTATAAGTTTCTTACATAACACCAATACATGTAAGGACCAAACAATAAACTGGTGCCAACATTCAATATACATATCATTAAGTATTTCAATCATATTGGGGAATATAACCCAATCCAGCTTTAGTTCGACCCGAGAAAAGAAACAAAACCAAAATTAAATGGTTCTTTCAAGAATCCGATCGGCTTTAATGTCTAATGTGTACGTGGGTCAAATGTGTACCTCGATACATATGTATAAATAGGTCGCCGTGGCGTAGTGGATATGGTGTCCGCCTAGCGACCGGGAGGTCACGGGTTCGAACTCCACTGTGGGAGCATTCTTTAGATCTCCCCCATATACACCAAGTACTGGTTCTAGTCCCAGGAAACGGACTCGAGAGCGTTTTAAATAAGCCTTAGGCTTTCGATGCAACCAAGCTCAAAGAAATAGGTTAAAACTAAATGTGTACTTACACTGAATTTTCATTGAACAGGTTTGGTGCGGGAGTATGCGAGATCAAGCAAAGGTGGAGCGTATTAGAACTGACCCACATAGCATATCGGAGTACAGGTAACACAATCATTAGACACACATTTAACAGTGTTAAAATGTCGTCCGAGGCGAAAGGCCACCCTACAATTCGAGGCTTCAGTAAACACTCAATGATAGGATGTAGGTTAATGTTTACTGTTTCGACTTTACAAAGGCATTTGACTCTGTGGATAGAAGTAATTTCAAAGGAGTGCTTCATACAATTTTACAAAGGAATTATATATAACAAGTTATTATAATGTATACAAGTGCATGTATATGTTCGAGAAAACATTATGGCAGATCGGGATGCTAAACAAAGCGTTGTTCTGGCATGCGACACCATTGTATATTGTGCTTTATTTTGTCTGCAATGTTTTTAGATAATTTGTATACGTTGCTATGCACTACTCATTCTCGTGTATATGGCAGAAGAGATCATTATTTGTATACAGCACTACGATGACTCTTTGTCAATGTAGTATGTATTTACAATATCCTTGCCTTTAATTCAGAGTGCACGGTCCCCTAGTGGACTACACTATTTTGCATCATGTTCAAGTTCCATTCCCAACTTTCAGTGTGATCTTCCTCATGCAGAATTGATATTTGTTTGTATAAATACACTTGTTTTGCCCCACTTTCGGGGTGTACGGTCCCCCAGGACTACAATTTATTTATATCATATACAATCTATTTGTCTCACTTTCTGGGTGCGCGGTCACTAATAAAATAAGATGTGTTTGGATCATATAATCAGGGTGTACGGTCTCCTAAAGGACTTAAATATTTTCGTATCATTTACAATTCTTTTTTCCCACATTCAACTTAACAAGGTATCGTATTCAACTACAGGCATATGAATTAAGGACTACACTGTGTTTTTTTTATCATATATAATTTCATTGTTCCACATTAAAGGGGGGACATGGTCCTATCCAGACCTGCAATTTGTTTTTATCATATCCAATTTCCTTTTACCACATTTCAGAGTGTACGGCCCCATGCAGAACTACGACGAGTTCTCGAAGGCATGGAACTGCCCTGCAGGATCCTTCATGATCAGTAGGCACAAGTGCGCCGTCTGGTAGAAAAACGGCACACATATCCTTGTGCAGGTAGAAACCTTCGGAAGAAAATATATTAATAATTAATTAACGAGTCCCTTATATTTAAACAAACGAAAATACATGCATCTTTTTGGAAAGATTTTTTAAGATGAAGAAAACAAGCAATTTGGCCATACTGCAATTTAATTTTACACTTACACATTGTGTATTAAAATAAACGAAATCATTTGACTACATTTTTCCCTTAGGACGATCACGAACAAATGAAAGCTTACATCGTAAATAAGTGTCTTTCAGCTTTATCCACAGTGTGTTGACACCCAAAACAATTGCGATAGGGGTCTAACTATTACATGTATTGTTATTGAAGTACTTCAATAAGTACTTGCTTTAAATTACCACGTGCCCCCCTCCCCCCCGTAAACCCGCCCCCTCCGGTACCCCGACCTATTTGAAACATGAACGGGGCAATCTTTTCAAATTGTCAACTCAAACCAAATAGCCAAGTGACTGGTAGGTCATGTATTGAAGACGATGGGAGGGCCAAACATTTTTGTTTATACTACTGGCTGTGGTAAAATAAAGGTACAATAAGTATTCATGATGTAGTTATTTTTTTTATTTTTTCTAGTCCTCTTTCCACCATCAGTCGTCCCTTCGTCGTTCGTGTTGATTGTTGTCTGTTACAATTGTAATACTTTTTTTTGTCGGTTTTGCAGAACTGTGAAGTGGTACGTGCCTGTCATGTGAAACTTCGACTCCTGATGAGTGCCATTGTATATTTGAGAAACAGATCCTGATCCATTTGTGTTTCATTTTTGTATTTTTCTTCTTTTATGAACAGCTTTCGTTCAGATTTTCTGATTCTTTATCGTCGTTATTTTTGTGTACTAGCTAGTTATATTATTAGTTCGAATCCATTTGCTACTTTTATAATAATTGATATCAATTAATATATTTTATAGATGCAGTGTTGTTTTCTGTTTGTACGAACGTGCGTCCAATATGTCTATATGATATTCGTCACGTGAAATACATTTCCAATTAGCCTTTATAATTTAATTACGTCTGTTGAGATGTGTTATATTACACGTTTCCAAATTTGTTTATAGATTTTTTTTCTTCCTTAAGTAATGGAAGAGTCCAGAAATAAGAACACTGAACCTGGGCGTGTTCATACTTTCGGTGTAAAGATCTTTGCACGTATACACAGCATTGTTTAAGTTTCCAATTTAATTATATTGGTTTCGTCGGTGTGTGAACTTATATTTATCTCGTGAAAAGACACACGAACTTAAAATGGTATTATTTATTTATGACATATTTTAATCTTGAAAATCATGAGAACATAATTAAGTTTTTACGTTAATATCCGTCCGTATTGAACGAAACATCATTAACGTCAAAACTCTAGACATATGGTTCAGTGGTTTTAGGATAAAGAGTTCTACAGCGAAGCAAAATAAATAACATTCAAATATTTAAAGAGACCAAACAAAAGTCTTAATTTAAATCAATAATTTTGTTTGAAAGACATTCGCAAAGAAATTCAATAATATGCAAGTGTAAATTACTTTTGTTCAAATTTCAATATGGTAATCGGCGCCATTGACGCTCGGAACTTTTTTTTAAAGTCCTTTTTTAAAATAGATTAGTTTAAAATATAATAATAATTCACATGCTCATAGGGTACATGCTAACCTGTTTTCCTTATTACGAAGGGAGCATTCAAATGCATACTTCATCATGTCAATACAAACTGAGAGCAATTGATAATAAATGAATAATTACGTACAACAGCAAACAACAACAACAACTTATTATTCATGTGCAATTGTTGATAACAACAAAAACACATGAATAAACAGGTACACCATAAACCTCGTTTGATAACGATATATACTTTTCGGCAGAATGAATTATTGTTTTCTTGTGTTATTGACGACTAAACGGTGTTAAACGATTCCACAAATGAATTGATTCTAGAGGTATGCGAACAACCCTCTCGGATTACATTAAATTTGATGAGTTGATTGTGTAAGAATAAAAAAAATATATGGCTCAGAGTTGTAAAACGGATTGTTTTAAGGCTCAACTAAAGTCTTAGTTCAAAATAACTTGTTCAGTCTGATTGACGTTTAGTCGTCAACAACGTCCTTCTACAGTTATTCGTGTTTAAGTCGACGTTGTTATCGGTTTTGCTGGTTCAGTGGAAATTGCGATATCAACTAATCAAATCATACAATTATAATAAGGTTCAATATCTCCCACAAAATGTCATCAAATACATATACACTAGTCCTTTATTTATTATGAATCAAGTTTATATTACCGCCACAATCGATGAACATGGAACGTTTAAAACAGTTTGATCGAGCAATATAAAGCAATCAAAACGAGCAACTGTTCTTGTAAGAATTTCATTGTTCCAGTACGGGTTCTGGGCCACATGACTGGCTCAAAATAGAAGCAAATACAATGACCCTCACAGCAACTTTAGTACACCTACGGTGATGGATTGTTCTGCAATACAAATGTACCCACATACACGTAGTTTTATTTACGGTGAGTGATTTATCTGCAATAAAACGACACTCACAGACACGTAGTTACACAAACATTGACTGATTGAATTGCGAAAGAACAACCCCACAGAAACGCAATAAAAAAAACCTCACTGAAACGTTTAAACGTATGGTTATTGACTTCACTACAATACTTCGAAACACACAGAAACGAAGTTAAAATTACGGTGCTTGATTTCACTGCCATACTTCGACACTCACATAAACTTAGTTTAAATTCAGGTGATTGACTTCACTGCAATACTTTGACACTCACTTCACTTCACTTTGATTTCACTGTCATACACAGAACAAGGTCACTCGAGAGGTGTTTGATTGCATTACAGAAACGTAAATACACGTACGGTTACTAATTGCTGACTCATAAAACTGGCAAAATACTCAACCAGTATTAAACATTTAAATCTTTACATTCTGACCTTTCACATTAATATTATCATCAACAAGTAGGTCGTGAAGACTTGATAACAAAAGCTTTTTTTATTACGCAGAAATCCACACACGTAGTGAACATATGTTTTGTAATTACATATTTGTTGTGTTTTCGCCAAGTAAGTGAATTTTATAATTTTAAAGATTTGCATAAACCTACCATAAGCATTTTGAATTTAACCGAGAATGTTTTTACTTTGAGTTGTTATTTGGCTACTTGATAATGATTCAAATTATGGTAAACTATTGTAAAAGCTGATATCAATAAAAATGTCTTACAATAGTGTATGTGTAAGATTCGACCGGGTGACATATGTTTGACCTCATCTGACCGAATATAATTCCACATTGGAGGGTTATCGAACTTGGTGTCATCAAACATTTCCAGAAAGTTTGGTGAAGATTCGATGAAAACTACACGACTTAAAGAGAGGAATAATAAATATGCCGCCCTTCATGGGTGTTCCCATTACACGTCCCGTCAAATTACCGGTGTATAAAAAAACCTGAAAGTCTACAACAATGTTCAGCTCTCTGGACATTAACATACTGAAAGTTTCTAACTTATAATAGCCGCAATCTGAGGGTGAGCATCTCTCACAATCTCCTTCAGGTCAATCCCATCTGATTGCATAGGTGTCATTGCCTTAACAAAGTATTTGCTTCCATCAGACCAGACTTCAAGTCAGTTTCACGCGTATCTTTGATTTATACGGCCAAAATGTTCGTGTCTGCCTGGTTCTTCACAATAAATGTGCAGTACTTGGCACAGAATCAAGGACTGTCAATCCGCCCATCTCCTGATTTAAATAAAAAGATAAAATAACAAATGCAATTCATTGAACATAAACTTAAGAAATAATAAGTATTAATAATTAAAAATAATAATAATAATTATGTCATTTGTATGTTTAATTTATTTGAAGCAGTATGCATGCATGAAAATGTTGAAATATGCTTCCATTGAAATCCCTGACATATATTATATAAAATTATCGCACATAAGAAAATTATATTCATTGAACCATTTTGATGTAAATCTTTCCAAGCAGTTAACTGGAACTATTTGTTATAAAGATGATGGGGTTTACAAAATAATACTTTTTAAATCACATGTGCAGATCATAAAAAGAATATGCAGACACAATATCAATGGATTTCAGTATGTTTTCAAATTGAAATTTAAAATACTATCACTTGACTCCTTGCTTTCATAATCTATTAAAATCGATGTGAGTTGTTCCGTTTTCAAAACTTACTTTAAGACACTAACTTGGGTTGATCACAATGCTAATTATACACGATACTAGTAAGGATTAACACATGTCCAACCGCTCACTTTTAACAACACAAACTGTCAATTGTATTACACTTTCCTTGCACAACCAAATGCTAAAAGCATTGACTTCCTCCTCTACACTGGCCCTCAGATCTGACAAGTGTACTAGTGGTACCGCATACTTGTTGTGAACCGTTGCGAACGACGATTGGCTTGGAAATCTCAGTCCAAATAACTTGGCAATCATTCCAGTCTTCGCATAGTTGATTCCAGATACCAGAATGGATGCTAAGGTGTGAATGTTTTGAAGAATATTCCATTTGGAAGAACTGCAAAGCTTCGCCATCTGTTTTCAACATGTCCGTCTTTAAACTTAAAAATAAAAAATATAACACTTCTAGCTAATGTATTGATTTTGATCATGGTAATGTTTATTGATGCATGGTATTTTAGAAACAAATCGTTCTCAAATGAATCGAAAAATAGCAAGTAAACTGTTTATAACGGTATTTGTGCTGACTTTTAGGAATTCATTAACTTGGGGTCCACATAAGTAAGATCCATATTTTGTATATAGAATTTGAAATGACTTAGTAACGAGCATGTTAAGCACAATCTTCACATTGCAAATACGAACTAAACACACCATGTATTCTTATGTAAAACATATTTATAGTTCAAGATGCTGATATGCAGCATTGTCTTACATGCAAAGATGTTTACTTTGTACGTGTAAAATAGCATGTAACTAATTAACAGTTTGAAAATACGTTTCTTATCGGAAATGACAATGACCGTACACCCAACAGATATAAGAGTGCCAGTCTTCCTATACATTGAACAGTGCTTGAGCGGCAGCATATCTGTAAGCGTGTCAATGCTGTCTGCTGATGACATACTTTTCCTCTGTCACATCTGCTAGAGGCTTGGCTAGAGATCATCCTAAACGTCATCACAGGCCTCAATGCCAAATACCAGCCCCATCAACGACCTCATCATCGATCTCATCTACTGAATGACTAAAAAGATTAAGTATTTAAAAATTCAATTCAAACCGTACTGAGAAGGTTTTTTATTAATTATTAAATTACAAGATTTGGAATAACTCTTAGGTGGATGAGAAACCATTTTTAACCTAAACAAACAAAAAACGTAAACAAAAGGTGAATAAATACATCAACATTTTATACAATGCATAAGATTATGAAGTCCACTTACAATTGATAGGTCAAAGTCAATTGGATGATAGGTGGGGTCATCTTAATGATAGTCTGGATTACAGAAGTTTTCAATATGCGAGCTTGGCCAATCAACTTTAATCCTGTAGATTTATATTTGCATAACAAAATAGTAAAAACTGTAAAAAAGACTCAAATATAACAATTTAAATCCAGTGGTCATCAAGTTATATTTAAAATTGTAACGTATTAATACACCAAAAAGAACAGTGTTTTCGAGTTTGCGCTTTAAAAAGTATCTAAGCACAAACCGAGCAGTTCTTTAGCACACTTTTTTTTTATGTGACCCCGAAAAATAATCAGTAATGTTTAAGGGATAACCTTTTCTTTTTTTATTTTGTAAGGCAATAGTGATGAGACAAAACAATCATAACTATAAGTATACAGCTAAAAAGTTAATTTCAAATTGTGGGTCAACTAGTAAAAACTGACAGTTGATATGAATGGTAGTTCAATAAACATATGCCCTTGTAGAATTTCTAAGAAATAATAATAATTGTCAATAGATGCACTACTTAGTCTACAAGAACAGTGTCTTACTTTTCGACCCTTTTGAAATTTTTTGGTTTGTCTGGAACAGTGGTTTTTTCTCTTAAACTCACACCTGATGGTCCAGTCACACTAACAATAAAAATAATGCAATACACATTTTGTTTTTTTTAATTAACAATACATCTTCGGTATCTATTAACAATTAAATGTTCCACATTTGGCAAGTTCGGCATCTATTTAAATATGATAACATGCTGATTGTTGTTTAAAAAAACTAATATGATTCTATACATTGGATACACAATAGTCTGGCCAAATCAGGTGTTTTTGCAAAAGGTAAAAATACGATTCAAATTCAAATAATGCTGTGAAGATTTGATCATATGTTTTTTAAAGTCTCCAGTAAAAAAAATATAAAAAATCAATGATAACGCTGAGGAAGCACACACAATTTCATTTGAATATATTTATTTATTTATTTATTATAGTCTCATTAATGTACACAGTATATACATGTAATCACATACATAACACAGTTTAAAATACAGTACATTGTCAATCTAAAAAGATTTACAAGGGACATTTAATGTTAACATGACAAGCTTAGAATCACAATAAGATAATCAAGATCCATAGACTATACTTTATATACACATAATACAAGCAAGATGTTAAGTATTCCTGTTAATCGGGAAATTAAAATCTGCCTTAAGAAGGCATGTTAACACACTGAATTTGAATAATGAGGCTCAAGCCTTACATTCTCAAAATAATTGAAAGTGTTTGATCCGTTCTCAACACAATTTGATTAACAAGGGAACTTAAGTATGGACCTAAAACAATTTCACTAGTAAAACAATAGTCATATTTGCAATTAAACAAGTATCTAGGAATTTAAAACTAAAATATGTCAAACATCAAATTTGTTGGTTTTCAAGTATTTACACTATGATACATTTATTACACTACAAATTGTTATTGTACAATACCAGTTTTCTTTTATTCAGTATGTTGAAGCAGGTTTTGGCACTATAAAAAGCTATGTCTGAATTAGATAATAAAAATCCAACTTTATCAGTATCAGATAATGTTACAAAATGTGCATCTAATTCTTCTACCTTTTGTAACAAATCAAATCTAATTGTTTCATATAGAGAACTATGTAACAACACATGCGTCTCATCTTCAATAGTATCTGGACAATGAAAACAGACTCTTTGCTCAACTGGCAAACCATTGTATCTTCCTAACTCAATACCAATTGGCGCGTGATACATTTGTTCATTGGACATCTACTAAGACAAGGTGCTTTGTATACTGTGAGTCAAATGTGATCCCCCCAGATCCTACCACGTGACCGAGTGTGTTACTTCCTTCAGAAAGAAAAATGACGAGGGACTGGTGGCGGCTGTTAACCGTGCACAATTGTAGAGCTTGGTGTTCTTTAATTTTGCTGAACAGTCAAACTTGCACCAGTTGGGTCGGCATGCTTTTCCAAATAGCGAAAAAAGGGTTGTCTTAAATTTCAAGTCAATATATAAAATCGATCAAATATTCGTGTATCGGTGCTTTACACTGAGCACGTTAAAGAACCAAGAGATCTATTCGCAATGAGCTAGGATATCGCACCCGAATTCCTTGTATCTGAATACTGTCTCTTCTTCTTGCTGTCTCTTCAGCAAAACTTAAAGGACCCCATTGGAAATAAGTGCTTTCACATTCATGGGTTATCCTTGACTGCATGGTCAACATAAATACATACATACATAAAATTGAAAATCTATAACTTTTTTTCATTTATTTTCCAGTGTGTCAATATACCAATCTGTGAATCCCTTAATTGAGTTATACTAAACAATAGTCAACATAAAGTAGAACACGCTAACAATAGAAAAACAAGGTTCAGCGATTTAAAACAACAACAACTTTAAAATGAAAAATGGGAGTTGCTTTGGAAAACGGATTATACGAAAAAAAAGAAAACAATTTAAACAAATTTAATGGCGGATTGAGGCACTTTCACGTTAATTTTTAAGCAATAAATGCCTTGAAAATCGTTAAATAATTAAACAATATGTGATTATTTCGATTTAACGAAAATAAATCAAGCACACTGAACCGGAATTGTGTGATTTTTGGGCCGATTGTTTAACTACGTAATACATATAATTTCTTATACTTTCCTTATATGGCGGAGTTAAGCACTGCATCCGTAAACCTGTTTAGCAGGGCTTTCCTTTGACTCTCATGTTTATCATCTGACTATTGGAAGTTTCGATTATATGATGTTGGCATGTTCAATGCAATAGTAAAAAATACAATAGATAAAGACAAACAAGCACCAACAGAGATGTTAGCTTGTAAGGCAGTTTGAAATAATAGCTTACATGATGAATACTGACGATGAGTACTGTTTTAGCAAAGAAAGTTACTTTTTAACAATTACACAATTTTATAAATAAAAAAGGAGCAATCAATTATTATTATTATTTGTAAAATACTCAAAGGCACCAGAACAAGTCGATCGCTGGATCAGATCATCATTGGCTGATGCAGTCCTGTGTCATTAAAAGGAACACACACAGTTTAAATGAACAATAACTCTAACGATTATTGCGTTAAACGAGAAAAGGCGACATCATAGAAAACACGAAACAGCGAACAATTAAATACGTGTATAACTAGATTACTTGTAACATCGTCATACTATTTCGCAGTTTAACAAATCCGGCTAAAAAATTAACATGACAACCACCATTAAGTTACGTATTCATGGAGCGTGACATATAGCCTTTAACACGATAGTCAAATTCATAATTACAACACATGCATTATACCATTTACCGTTTGTACTTACATCTTTCAGGCCAGCATAGTGTATCGGGGGCATGACTCGATGACATTTACGGCACATTATTACATAAATATACATAATTAAAATAACAAGACAAAGTGGCGCTCCCTTGCCGTCGCCTCAAGCACCAGACGGCGCAGAGAGGATTGAGTGAGTGAGTGAAAATAACAAGAAAAAACTATTTAACTTGTCAGAAAAGAAAAGGAACTATGGTGAGAGGAAATGCATATGAACTGAATGGACGTGAACCAACAATGAATGAGACAAGGTAAGAGTTGTATTTGTAATATTATCAAATAATATTACTAGAAGCAGCAGCGATTGTTTTCTTAATTTAGTTAAAATTAGAACATATCGTTTTGATGTTTGATATTACATTGTGGTGTACTTATGAACGTAATGATGTGAATTTATACATGTTTTGTAAATGATATAGATGGCACTTGTTCATGCCCCAACTTAGTGGTTCTATTTAGAATGACAACGTGTTTAAACAAGTTTTATAATTATTATGTAAAAGACGTCGATTTGTCCTCTGGTTTCCAATTTCAACAATCAACGATACCAAACAGATATATCAATAACAATCATAAACAATTGATGTGTTCCAAATGATGTTATCCTTATTGTCGACCTGCATAATTATATGTAAAAGGTCATCATTTCATGCAATTTCAAAGATGGTCGGATGGTAGTTCCGTATATAACTTCGTGTCCGCATGATGTCCTGAGAACGCTTCGACAATGCAAAACGAAAAACGAAAAGACGGTTTATACATGAACCATATTTGCTATTTCACTGAGATTACTACAATAACAACCATTACGGTGTATGAATGGGTCTTTCTTTGTAATTTTACCTAGATTACTACTATTGCAACATTGAAAACGAGAGTCTTATTTTATCAAGTATCTTAATTTATATTAGAATCTTAATTTAAATTAAGTCGTGCCTTTGAAACTAAGTTGCATTGTATACACCTGCTATAATGCGTGATGTGAACGGTATCAGTCCGGTAAACACACAGTTTTCAGTAATTGCCCACATTGAGATTGTTTTGCTAATTTCGAAACGAATTAGCTTCTAGCTGAATAGTCAACACAAATATTTTCTGTAGACTCGGTTTCAAAAAGACAGAAAAGGAACTTCAAAGTGGCGTGTATTTGGTGATTATTCATGTGTGGGTAAACTAATGAATAAATTAATACATTCACATAACATTCGCATCCTTTGCCGGGTTTACAATTATTTATAGGGCACAATAACGTGAATCTTTTCCTATCGCAGCACTCTGACACACACAAGATAATAAGTGTTTTTTTGAGGGGCCTAACATGTGTTTAACACTTAGGCAATACATTCATTTGCGTGAAACGCTCGTTCATGTGACTGTGTATTTTGAAGTTTATGAGATCCTTGCGCGCCTGAGGCCGCATTATGTGAGGGCCATAAGTGTGCCTCTTACCTAATATACTTATTAGACTCACAAAAGTGATGACGAATTTTTAAATAAAGCTGCAATTTCCAGTTATTTAGTGTTTACTTAAAATTCGATTTTGGTGTGGTGTTGTGCTATTGGGGAAAACCGGATTACCCGGAGTAAACCCCACCTGACCGGTTGAGTGACAACAAACCAAACTCACAGGCTGCGGCAGCGGGGATTGAAACCGGATCGCTTTGGTGAGAAGCGGGTTAGAACCCCGCTCGTTACTATCAATCTGATCCGACATTTATACATGATAATAAGTCAATTTTCATACAGTTATACAGAAGAACTTCTATGGTTTAAAAACTTTAAGCAAAGTGTTGCGTATGGCCAGCGTTTCTGGAACCCATTTATGCCGGGTGAACTCTCCCATCCTTCTAAATTGGATCAATTTATTTCCAAAATTAGAGATGTCTAGTATATTTATTTCAATATTTATAATATTTCTTACAGAAATTCCTTTAAGCAAACAGCGCAGACCCTAATGAGACGCCGCATCATGCGGCGTCTCATCTGGGTCTACGCTGTTTGCCAATGCCTCTAGACGTTAGGCATACATGGCTTAATGTATAGCGCCAAACAATATATTGAATAAAAAACAAACTAAAAACAATGTGAACGTACAATTTTCCTTAAGCTACCTGGCTTTATGATAAGCAATCGTTACATTCAATTGATACATTTTTATCTCTGACCTCGATCACTATATGCAACTGTATGCATCGTATTCTGTGACTTCGATGAAATAGAAGATATTTCGGCGATGATCATGTACCATTTCTTTTTTAACCTTAATGCTAGTTTGTTATTCATCAACGTTAAAGTTGTTACTTTAAAACGTTTAACAGGTATTCACGAGGCAGTCTGCACAATCGAAATAAACTGGTTTATCATAAACGTAAAGTACATACCAACACGTTGAAAGTTCATTCGTTTTTAAAGTACAAACTCAGTCGATCGAAACGACTGAAACGAATTAGGTTTTGTATAACGTGCATTTTTCTTACTTAAATCTGTACATGCCTGGTATGCGATCATCAATCTTAGGAAAATATGTTAGAAAAGTATGTTATCATTTCGTTTTATTGCTGCAGAACGTGAACTTTATTGTGAATGTATGTTGTCGGCTAACCAGAATAGATATATCATCATGAAAAATAAGTAGGTTAAGCGTTTAAATGTTTAAATAGTACAACCTGAGCGATCTCTTTACACAATGAATGTTGTGTACGAATGTAAATACTTTTGGATAAAATAAACATGGTTCCCATTACTCACTTTCAATATCATCACGAAACATTAGTTAGTTAAGCGTTTAAATGTTTTAATAGTACAACCTGAGCGATCATCAATCTTAGGAAACTATGTTAGAAAAGTATGTTATCATTTCGTTTTATTGCTGCAGAACGTGAACTTTATTGTGAATGTATGTTTTCTTTGTATTGCTACGTTGATGAAGGTTCTCGTAATTTTGCGTGTCGCTAATGTCGGCTAACCAACAAAATAATAAAAATAATTTAATTAATAATAATAATAATAATGATAATTATAATAATAATAATAATAATAATAATAATAATAATAATAATAATAACAATAATAATAATAATAATAATAATACTTTTTTCTTCACAACCACATGTACAATAATAAATGCTGCTCATCATAGACGATGCTTTGAATATATAAACACATACCATTTCGACGCCCATATTATTAAAAAACAATTAATTGTTAACCTAAGACTCGGTGCATTGAAATTTGTGCATACAAGATGAAGGTTGCATTTTCACATTTTGTACATATATACAGCACTTCCTATGACTCTACGCTCAATGCGAAACAAGGGTAGAAGCACTTCAATAAATCAGTTAAACCAAACATATATTTAAGTAATTTTATAAACCAAATATATTTATCTACAAATACACTCCACCTTTTATATGTGCTCACAAGCTACTACAGGTTAACGTGTTGCTTCCTAAATACAGCGATTTGAAAGGTCCTAATGAAATTAAACAACCCTTTTTTGTGTGATGACACGTGCTTTAGTGCACGGCCATCATACATGAACACCCGATGACAAGGTAGCAATTATCGATCAATGATCAAAGTGTGTTTTTGTTTGTAATTGACAATTGAATGAAGGATATTCCGTTGGAAAACCACGAGACTGAGTTGCACATCCGATGTGTGACCCTACTCTGTCACTTAAGATCAGAACGATACAAAATGGCGTCCAGCCGGCAAAACTCAACGCAGTTAATTTTAATTGTAACCAATTTACGCTTATAGAATACTTACCAAACTCTCTTATCATTTAGATAGACAATTTAAAATACAGATGCATAAAGGTATGATTGGTACCTTTAGGGGCATTGAAAAACTAAACACAGAAGACAGAGAAGTAAATATTGTTGTGATGTCTGTCAAAATCTGATAAAGTAATGCCTTTTTAAACATTTGATGTTTTTAAGAAAATCACAACACTTATTTAAATGAAAAATCGTCTATACTTTGTCATACGTCTGTTTTGGAATATTTAAACAAGATGTGTTTTGCTAATTTTAGTAAATTTCAGTCAGCTGTAAGAACGAACAACGAAAACGGCGACTTAATTATAACTCGCGAGTTTGTACATATCTAAAAAAGTCGTACTCCTTTGTGTTAAAAAAGTATACGAAAAGTTGATACAAACTAATTAACAAGTATTGCACTATTCGATTCTATATTTCTTTATTTTTTCTATTTATATTTAGAGATACATGTATATATTTATAAATATCTATATATGTCAAGTTTCTATATGTTGTCAGCATATTAAAGGGACTTGTTCACAGCTTTTTGTATGTTTTGAAGTTTGGCTTTACTTGCTTTAAATTGATAAATTTAAACATCGGAACTAAATAGCTCCAGTATAAAACAAGAAGAAAAAATAGAGAAAGAAACAAAAAGTAATCCACACCGGGACTCGAACCACTGACCCTTTGAGTAAAGAGTCTAGCAATCCTCGCCAAAAATATAACGATAACAACAAAACTCTCCACATTATTCAATCGTTTCGCGTTTGTAACGCTTTATAATTTTCAGGTTCAAAAATCGTCAAGAGATGCCTAAAATGGATATTTTAGAGCATGGCAAATCATCAGTATTACTGTTTCCTCGCAAATATCATAACTACAACGAAAATTTGCGCTCTGTAACATGTTTTTTTCTCAATTTTGTCAATTTACAAAAATGTGAACAAGTCCCTTTATGTTAAGTATGCATAAGGACGAGGAAATTAGTTTGTAATTTTTCTGAAAACCTTCTTTTTTTCAGAAATACTTCGTTCTGCTAACCTTCAGATATGAATCAAAGATTGTTGAAACATAACTATTCGCACAAATAATACTTCTTAATTAAGTACTTAGTACTGTGAAATAAAGTACATCGCACTCACACAGTAGAAGTATTCAAACATATATTTATAATATTATTATTATAATAGTATGTTTACTAGGCTATGTTCACGTTGACATTATAGGCAACATGTATTTGTGGCAAACATGTGCAAGATGTTTTTGACGATTCACATTTCGTAAATATGCCACGTTCTGTTAAATCCCAAATTCACTAGAGCGTTACTTTCTTGTTTATATATTACATTAACAGTTGCCTGTGGGCGTAGACTGCGAACGCGTTGTAATGTAAAACAACCGTGCGATAAACCTTAGTTTAAACACTGTGTCGCACTTTTCCAGCGAGGTCAAGTACCGGTCACGCATTAGCCGCGTGCTCGTGTTTCTCGTGGTGTTGTTCGCGCTGACCACTGTGGCCTTGGCAGTGGTGGTTGCAGTGACCGTGCTGAAGGTCAAGAACAAAGGTAAACCGTTAACGGTCATTCCAGGTCACGGGTATTTGATATTTTTCCAATACATTGATTTAAACATTTGATTTAAGTGTCGCTTTCTTTACATGACATGGATTAAATACAAATATCCTGTGTAAATGTTATCATAGTTGTCTGAAACATTATATAGTTATCGCGATCCATGATTAATCTGACCCTCCATTTGCATGAATTATATGCATGTTTTGCACAAGTTGGACGTCGCCAAAGCAGTATACGCAGTGAGTTCCTATTTAATGAACTTAGATATCTCCGTGTACGGAAATTAATATTTATGCACAATACGGTCTTTTGTTTTATATATTCATGAATAATGAAAATTTCAGGTTAATATTGTATAGCGTTATCATGAAACATAGTTTTTTAAGTTAACGTAGATTTGGCAAAACTATAATATGTATATGTCAAGAATAATAAATAAATAAATAAATAAATAATATAGATGAAGCTTTTTCACATACACACAATGTATATGTATGAAAGTATAACAATGATAAGAACAAGTAAGTACATCATAATGAATCTTGTATTACATTTCTAGAGACCTCAGTTCCTGTTATTACAGAAAAACCAGCACCATGTGGTATGTTATATCTAGATACAAAGAAATGTTGAAAAGTATTGGTTAGAAAACAAATATTGGAATTCAAATTTTATATAAATATGAATGCGTAAAATCTTTCAAACTGATGACCTGTAATGTGTCTTAAATGATCGCAAAACATACTTATTCAGACTGCATGTGTTCAAGATTGCTATTATTCCCAAACAATACGCAGTATTTCCTAATGTTGAAGCATTAACTAAAACAATGTTTGGCAAACAGGCTACAATTGGCTTGCTAAATATTATGTTATAAACTAAAACCTCGAACATTTATGCTTTTTATACGATACATTGACGTCTTTTGACAAATATTTCGTTATTTAACGAATATTCTCAATCCTAGTGAAAAGTTTTCCATACATTTGTTACATCAATACTATTTTGCCATGGATGTAAACCCACTTTAAACGCCGCTTTGAAAGTTCATACAATTAAAAAAAAACAATCACTGTAAAGAGTCCTGCCATGTTTATCGCAAACAAGAAATATTTATATCGAAATTGTGGAATATGAGTTATATATTGCGTGAACTAAATATAGTTGACATTAACAAGTTTTGAGCCAGCTTTCCGGCAAGTCTTGGGTAACATAGCAACCTATTTGCAAGTTGTGCATACTTTGTCATTTCAGCAGAAGCGGAAGTTTGCCTGACAGAGGGCTGCGTTATGGCGGGTATGTAGCATACCAAATCAAACATAGCCTTAGGCAAAATGTTAAGCCCCCGTCCACCGACAATAATGATATGCATGCAAGAATGGTCTCTGTGTATATATGCCGGTATGATGTCCCTAAGAAACGATTTCTGAAGTATTTGTGGACTATGGCTTTTGGAAAATTTCTAACAACCACCGTTAACATATATTTTTAATGCTTTAAAGCCTTTTTAATCGATGTTTTTTTACATATATAAGACAATTAATTATGAACAACAAAGAATTAAAAATTCAGCGAAGTATAAAGTATCTAGATTTTAATTTGACATTAGCACCTTCATCAAGTTTGATATTATAAACATTAAACTATTGAAATAAATCTATACAAAATCAGTTTTGAAATAAAAAGGAAAGAAAGGTATCTATATACAAAAATAGTGTTTGCATTTTCAAAAAAGGAATTATGTTTTTTTTTCTCGTTTAAAGAAGATCTCGGTAGTTTATGTAAACAGTACTTTTTGGTTCGGGAGAGGGTTTGCTATAATCTGACAAGCTCTTGTTTCAACAAGAATATACATGAATATTCTAAGCTAAACATGTTGTTAGTTTAGGACTTATGGCTGAAATACTTATTTAACGTACAAGAAAATGTTTTCTATAATAACGCACTTATATTTTGGAATATAACGCTCATATTTAAACGACCGTAATGTTTATATGATTGTTAAGGAAGGCATATTGGATGAGAAAAAAACTGACAAAGACAAAATCCGACCGAACCATGGCCTTTTTGCGATTTTAAGTATAAAATATATGGTCCCCACACAATTCTGTGTGCTCATTTTTTCGTTTACTGCTTTGAGTATTTGGCTTATATTTTCTTAGCTAAAAATCTTTATTGTGGAGGTGATTGTTAAGGAAGACATTTTTATCTGCCACACATTTTGTGTAAATATGGCATTTTTGTACATAGTAAAGATGATTTGTGTGTGGTGTGTGGAAGCAACAGACAGGTTGTGCATACGTCTGTAATGGGGCTTTGACACATCTAGTAACATGAACCATTACATCAATTGAAAAGGGAAGTCTCATCTAGTCGTATGTTCTAAACATTTTTATCTAGCCGCCAGATTGCGAGGCGCTATGGATACCACGGTAAACCCATGCGATGATTTTTTCAACTTTGCATGCGGCACGTGGATCCAAAAGCACGTTATCCCCGAGGACAAGCAATCGGTCAACACGATGTCACAACTCCAAGATGACGTTAATGTCATAGTGAAAGGTACTGGTTACATAATTATATTAAAATACAGAAATACAAAAACGCATGGACCTTACACTATGTGCCACTGTAGCTTAAACGCCATAAACGTCACTATCTTGACATTTCAATTTGGCACACAACGTACATTTTATACTAAGTACTCTATTGAGACAAGTGGCATACAATCATATGATTATGTAACCAAAGGAAGACTATTAATATATCTCACCTCCTACACAAATTATCTAATCCGATTGCGGTCACGTGCACGGGGTGTATTTTCCATATACCCTCAGTACTTTCAATACACATATCAACGTAAAAAAATGGCGTCATTTGATAAACTGCTAGATAAGTCTTCTTATTATATGATTTGTTTTTGCATATCAACGAGGAACCAATTAAAATATCGATTGCAACTTAAACTGTGCTGTATATCAGATTGATGCCACCATTTCAGCTTTAACAGGAGTCATCAAAAACTAAGTTTAGTATAAACGACACGCTTACCTTAATGGCAACTTGAATCCAATGCGTATAAAATAAAGTTACAACGATATGCACTTTCATTTTCTGTTCTTCCATCCCTTTCTCGAAATTTATTTAAAACCACACTTTTTTTATAACATTTGTATCGAATGCTAACCGTTCTGACCCAAAACACGTTTTACGAAATCGTTATCTTGTCGGAGCGAGTTATTTTATTCCTATCGAAGTTTACAACTATGCATGACAAACACACAATCCGAAATACGTTTTGGTTTCGTTCGATAATTAAAATTAATGTTTTATTGTTAAATAAAATTCCACGTCCGACTTGTTGTCCTTTAAATCCATAGAATCACACTAAAACTAGTGCTTTTCTTCACATAAATTACGTCATACGAGGTACGTAATAATTGCGTATTCAATTGAATGAAAAAAAAGCACGGAAAGCCGGTTCGGACATGAATTTCAATGGAGGAGCAAAAAGGTTTATATGTTATATAAACAATACCACACGACAGAACTGGACCGGACGTCTAAAAATAAACACCTTGAAAAAGTTACATGCATATAAAAATCTCTCCGAGAACTATGATTGCCACCATTAAATGCAAAGAAAGAATCGGTTTTCAAATTGATTTGATCTTCCCACTTGTTCCATCCCGAGAAAACCTTCAGGTGTCGCAACTCTTGTAACAAATTGACAATTTCATTTACATGTGTTATATTGAAGGTTGTAACAAATCACTGTTGCTTTTATGTTTAAAATATTGATAAACTAATGTTATTTACTGGCATCTGTCTGTTCGTGGAAAATATCGTAGGCACATGAATTGGTTTCTGTTGCACTTCAAACATCTATTAAAAAGAAAAAGGTAGTCGGTGAGATATAATTGTTACACTGTGAGTAACTGATGGAGCTTCGCTCTCGTATGGTATGGAATTACTGATGGTGTATATTCTATACACCATCATTTACTAACAGTGTAACTAATAATATTTTATTTTTCATTATTGGACTATTAACCGCTGAAAATATGTCCACACTAAATGTATAATTAAGTGCACATTTCATAACTCGTTCGTTATTACAGGCAACGTAAACAGGGAGGCGGTAAACTACAACGGGCGAGGCATGGTATGGTATTGCGCAAGGGGGGGTTAGAGGGTTATGGTAAGGGTTAGGGTAAGTGTTAGGGGTCGGGTTAGGGTTTGGGTTAGCCTAAACCCAACCCTAACCCTAACCCGACCCCTAACCCTAACCCTTACCCTAACCCTTTTTTTGGGTTATTTCCCCTATACCATGTCTCGCCTGTTGTAATTGTCCGCTTCCCACGTAAACAGTGCACATCACTTAAACGGAATGTTCTGGTTTGGATACGTTGCATACGTTTGTATTTACATTTGCAACAACATTGTAGCACAGTCAAATGATACGTCGTTCTGTTCAAAATGATAAAAACGCGTTTTGAGTATTGACACAAATTTCTAACCACGGTAAAGCTTATGATATATTTTAATATTATTTTCTAAGTATTCGAACTTTACTCCAACAAATAGATAGCTGTACATTTTATTTTGCCTACACCAGGATATATTCTTTCTTCAACAGGTTTAAGACTGTATAACTAGTTTTGGTAGAAAAACATTACCATGTTGATATGTTTTATGCATTTTTATGTAAAATAATACTTCGGTATTTCTGTCAATAAGAACTTAGTGCCGACAATTCATGATGTCATATTTGCTAGAAGTGAATCTTTAAACCGACAATTTGTAGTTCCTTCAAAACCTTTAAATATGAACAAAACGTATTAAAGAGAAGCAAACAAAACTAGTTTCAGAAATGTTTTTTTTATAACTCTCAACAAACAACAGAAAAACTGCGCGTTTTGAATTTGTAGGTTTCCTCGAAGTCGCCAACAAAAAAGACGACCCGGCAGTGGTTACAAAGGCGCGGGCGTTTTACAAGACATGTGTAGACGAAAGTAAGGCGTACACGATACGACAATGTATCTTGTCTGTCTGTCTGTCTGTCTTTATGTCGGTCTAGCTGTCTGTCTGTATGTCTGTCTATCTGTCTGTCTGTCTGTTATGAACATTACAGTATACTGTTATATATACATATACACCAAACATTTGATACATGTGAACATGGAGAAACAAATCGCAAATGAAAAGGTAATGCCACATTATTGATTTGTTACCAATACGACAAAACAGCAAGCATATACATGTTATTTATTTCTGTTTGCAGAGAAAATTGAAAACTTGGGCCTAACCTTTATCCAATCTTATCTGTCGGCACTTGGCGGATTCCCAGTCCTTGCTTCGAAACCTGGAGGCAATTGGGTGGCAGCTGGGTTCGACTTGGTGGACTTTTTGGTGAGAGCTAAAACTGGACCAACCAGCTTGCCTCTGATAAACGTCTATGTCCGGCAGGATGTCAAGAACCCATCGAAATATATCCTCTACGTAAGTAGTAAACAGTAAGTGATTAACCATCAGTAAGTTATAAATATATGATATTTTGTGTCACCAGACTGAAACTAAAATTCACCTTTCCATGAACTTTTTATGAACTTTGTAAGATATTGTGAAACATTTTAAAAAACTTTGCTTATTCGTATGTGTTAAATCTCAATTTAAATTATTAATAGCACATTTGGAGTAAATTTGTAATGTATTGTCTTGATGTCCAATCCGATTTGTATATCGTAATATGAATAGCAAAAAGTTAATACGCTCAAATCCCTCGTTAAACCCATCACATCTCGCTTCCACTGTCCGTGCATCAACCGATATCAAGCATCCATACATGACTAATATGTTCTATGTGCTCGTTATTGGATTGTCAGGTAGATCAACCCGACCTTGGTTTGACAAGCAGGGACTACTTTCTCAAGGTATTTGCATAAATGCGACTTATAAAGAATCGTATTAACGAGATTACATTGTCTTTATTTTGGTGGTTGAAAAATCAGTACACATACAAGAAAATTTCATGATTTTAGTTATATATGAACTTGTTTATAACATACTGTTTGAGAATGATATCAGCACATTCATGCTTACCATCGCGCAGTTAATATTTGCTTTTGAAATGTTAGAGAACCTTTAGTCCATGTTGGGTTTTAATCTTTGACTAGAGTATGCGGTATTGAAGGAGAAATGCATAATAAATAAATAATAATAATACATTAATGTCTCCGTATTGTTATATTTAATGTGTCCACAGAACGATCAACTAATTTAACCAAAAAAACACATCATGATTGCAATAATGCTACAAAATAACTTTTACTGTGATCGTTTAATACGGCGGAAAAAAATGTTTGTTTCCACTAACCCGACCGACCATAATTGTTTGTGCCGTCTCTAAATATGTTTTAGTATTTTAAGTGGAGTTTTAGATCATTGCCGATTCATTTGATCATATTCGCTACATTCACTATTGCGTTTGAGATCCTATCTGGTACATGTGATCATATCCGCTTAATTAACGATAAATTAACTAAAATTAAACATACACATAATGTTAAATAAATTTGATGACGATTTAAAAATAGAACAGTAGGTTCTTATTTATGTGGGAAAAAATGTATATCAAAACAAATTAACGACACAAAAGATTAGACGAGCTACTTACCCAATATTGCTTTGAGATGTTAATGGTTTCAAAGGATATTTTAGGCACCATGTACTGTTCAATGGGTATTGTTATAGTGACTTTGTCATCTCCTACCAATAACATATTTTATGACATGTTTTTCTTTCTCTCAACATAGTGTTACGATTGTACGCTTTCTGATATTAAGACGAGTGTGTCTTGTCCAGTAAATTTGGTATGTGTCTCACTGTGTAGCAATTGGTTCCTTGCCATTAATAAAGGACCGCATTGTACAATACATTCTCTCCAACCGGTGCAGATGAATTTTCACTTAATCTGTTTTTAACTACAAATATTATCGTTGCCGTTTAATAAGACTTTCTTTAATGACTGAATCATAAACAGACCAATACCTTGTCTATATATGATTTGCTTTTTAGACATAACTATACATATAATCGGTACCGATACACTAACGATATTAACATCAACGTGCTGATATCGTTCCATAGTTTGGGCTTGAATTACCGACTTTATCATTTATAGTTTGGTACTGTTAAAGGTTATATTTCCAAAGACCTTAATCAATCCTTCTTTGTATCTCCACATCCTTCGAGTGTGCACCACATAACAATACAAAAGACATAAATACAGACTACATTAAGCAAGTCCATAGGTGTTTAACGGATGCGTTTGTAAATATGATCAATTACACGGTTTAAATCTACAGGAGCGCAATGACACGTTCCTGATAGCTAAATGTCCAACATCATGCATACTAACATAATGTTTATGTTGGTAATTAAGTTAAACGCCACTGTTTACCACTCCAGGAGCGCAATGCCACCCACCTGATGGCCTACCAGACAAAGTTGGAAGAGATTGCTGTAGCTCTGGGGGCTGATCAGGGACGGGCTTCACTAGCTGCCAATCAAGTGGTAGATCTGGAGATAGATTTAGCAAATGTACGCACCTGTAATGTTTGAACTGAATGATTGCCTGTAGTTATATATATATATATATATATATAGTTGAACTTGTATATATATATATATATATATATATAGTAACGGATAGCTCACCGGACGAATCGTACAGAATGGTTATAATGAATTTTCCTCATGGCTTCCTTGCCAAGTTGATTGGAAAACAAACAAAAATAACAACAATACTTACACGATACTACACTACTCTAAACAGAACAAATATAATCAAAACCTATCTCC